>JBBPLM010000166.1:10707-21873 GCA_038089795.1 Pulchroboletus neoregius | reverse complement strand
CGTCAATCCGTCGCGGACAAGATCGCAGCATTTAAGCAGCAGTTCCCTCGTTTCCAGCCCCAGCTCGCCGTCGTCCAGGCTGGTGATCGTCCAGACTCCACCGTCTATATTCGCATGAAGGCCAAAGCCTCCGAGGAGGTCGGTATCCGCTTCCAGCATATCACCCTCCCCGAAGCTGCTTCCGTTCAGGAGGTCGTTGCTGTCGTGAAACGACTTAACGACGATGATTCCATAAGCGGCATCCTCGTTCAGCTTCCCCTTGGCCCCCACGTTGATTCCGATGGAGTCCGCACAGTCACCGAGTCAATTTCTCCTGAAAAGGATGTTGATGGGTATTGCTTCCTTCCTCATCAGCATCGCTTATGCGCTTATCTCCTCTATCAGATTCCACGCGTATAATATTGGCCACCTTTCTTCTCGCGCGTCGTCCCCACTTTTCACTCCTTGCACTCCTGCAGCAGTCATCCGTCTTCTCGAGTCAACCGCCGTCCCCATCGCAGGTGCCAACGCCGTCGTGGTTGGTCGAAGTGATATCGTCGGAAACCCCGTCGTCGCCCTCTTGAGGAACAAGGATGCGACAATCACCCAATGTCACAGCCACACCAAGAATCTCGAACAGCTCGTGAGTACTCCCTTTCCCATCAATGTGCACTTCTCACCACATCCTCCACTCAGATAAGACAAGCAGATATTCTCGTCGTCGCTATCGGACGAGCCGAGTCCATCAAAGGCTCGTGGATCAAACCTGGTGCGGTTGTCATCGACGTTGGCATCAATTCCATACCAGGTATCTTCATCCCCATGCCTCTCTTAGTGTTCATTTCACTCGTGTTCTTCCCAGATGCGACCAAGAAGTCGGGTCAACGTCTTGTTGGCGATGTGGAGTACGCTGCAGCAGCTCTCCATGCTTCCCACATTACCCCTGTCCCGGGAGGTGTTGGGCCGATGACTGTTGCCCTATTGATGGAGAATGTCTTGACGGCTGCTGTTCGTCGCTTCGAACAGGTCCGTACCCGCAAGGTCACACCACTCTCCCTTGACATCAAGGCCAAAGTCCCAAGTGACATCGAGATCGCTATGGCGCACACACCAAAACCGGTAGTCGACCTTGCTCGCGAGATTGGTTTACTCCCCGAGGAGTTAGAGAGTTACGGGAAATACAAGGCCAAGGTCGAGCTCAGCGTCTTGGGTCGCTTGGCACACCGCAAGGATGGCAAGTACATCGTCATTTCCGGGTGAGTGTATTTTCAAGGTGCACAAAGCTGGACGCCGATGACGCATTAGCATCACTCCTACACCACTTGGTGAGGGTAAGTCAACCACAACAATCGGTCTTGCCCAAGCTTTAGGCGCACATCTTGGTCGTCCCGCTTTTGCTTGCGTCCGTCAGCCCAGTCAAGGACCTACCTTTGGTATCAAGGGTGGCGCTGCCGGTGGGGGTTACAGTCAAGTTATTCCTATGGATGAAGTAAGATTAGTTGTGCCTTGACCGATAGCAGATCACTGACACGTCTCCTAGTTTAATCTGCACTTGACTGGTGATATCCACGCCGTGACGGCTGCCAACAATTTACTCGGTTCGTACTGTTTATTCCAAGTGGTGGTGGTAAGGATCCCCTGACGGTCACTCAGCTGCTGCTCTCGACGCGCGTATGTTCCATGAGGCCACTCAGTCCGACAAGGCTCTTTACAGCCGGCTTGTACCCACCAAGAAAGGAATACGCGAGTTTGCTCCTCTTATGTTCAAACGTTTACAGAAGCTTGGTATAAACAAGACCGACCCTAACGAGCTTACCCCAGAAGAAATCAACCATTTCGCTCGTCTCGACATTGATTCAGAGACGATAACTTGGAACCGGGTTCTAGATACCAACGATCGTTTCCTGCGTAAAATTACCATTGGCCGCAATCCAACCGAGCAGGGCCATGAGCGGCAGGCTGGTTTCGACATCGCCGTTGCAAGTGAATGCATGGCAGTATTGGCGCTGACGACAGATATTAAAGACATGCGAGAGAGGCTTGGCGCAATGGTCGTTGCAACGAGCAAACGAGGCGAGGCTGTCACAGCCGACGACATTGGTGTCGGAGGTGCCCTTGCAGTGTTGATGAAGGACACCGTCAAGCCTAACATAATGCAGACGCTTGAAGGCACTCCTGTCTTCGTTCATGCCGGTCCTTTTGCTAACATCGCACATGGCAACTCGTCTATCCTTGCTGATCGTGTCGCTCTCAAACTCGCGGGAACGGAACCGGGTGACTCCTCTGATCGTGTCGGTTACGTCCTTACGGAGGGTGGATTTGGTGCCGATATGGGTATGGAGAAGTTCTGCAACATCAAGTGCCGCGTCTCTGGTCTCAAGCCCGATGCCACCGTGATTGTCGCGACGACTCGAGCACTGAAAATGCACGGCGGAGGACCTGAGGTGACCCCTGGCAAGCCTCTCGCTGATACCTACACCAAGGAGGATCTTGTTACCCTCCAGAAGGGATGTCAGAACCTAGTCCGACATATTGAGAATGCACGCAAATTCGGTCTCAAGGTTATCATTGGCATCAATCGCTTCACGTATGTATTTATCCACATTCGATTTCTCATGAATAATATGATTTCTTGTAGCTCCGATACTGATGCAGAGCTTGACCTTATCCGTCAGGAAGCACTCGCTGCCGGCGCCGATGCAGCAGTAGTCAGTAGCCATTGGGCTGAGGGTGGCGCTGGCGCCCGTGCCCTCGCTGAAGCAGTTGTTACGGCTTGCGAGGGAGAGTCCAACTTCAAGTTTCTTTACGACCTTGATCTCCCCATCCACAAGAAAATCGAAATTATCTGCAAAGAGATCTATCGTGCGGACGGCATTGAATTGAGCGAGCTGGCCCGCAAGCAATTGGACACTTATACCCGCCAAGGCTATAGCAACCTTCCCAGTGCGTGACCTCCTGTCTTATCACCTGACTCGTATCTCACCAGAACATGTTCAGTCTGCATGGCCAAGACGCAATACTCATTCTCCCACAATCCAGCATTGAAAAATGCTCCGACCGGTTTCACTGTTCCCATCCGTGAAATCCGCCTATCTGCTGGCGCTGGCTTCTTGTACCCCATCCTTGGCGACATGCAGACGATGCCCGGTCTGGCCACACGCCCAGGTGAGCGATAAGACTCAAAGCACTCTTACGCCCTTTATCTCATGAGAGCACCTCTAGGATTCTGGGAAGTTGGTCTCGACCCGGAAACCGGACGGGTCATCGGCCTTTTCTAGACGTCGACTTCGGCAAGCGCTTCAACGGACGCGAAGGACGAGGCTCCCGCAACGTGAACTCTGACATCTTCCCCAGATGTTCCACCTGCTATCAGAATGGAAGTACCGTCTCAACACGGAATGGTTCGCGCTTCAACATGTGCATAATCACCACCGGAAGATGATATAGGTTAGCCGTAAATTAAAAGGAGGCAGAGGCGCTGCACGGGCTGGTTGATCTTCCACACGACTCTGTTGTGTGCATGTCCATATACATTACGCGCGCGTTTATATGACAGTCCAACGCTGAAGATTGATTTAAAACAACCGCACCTATCCCATGATCTTCAGTTGTTTGCTTCCAGGCAGCCTGGCAGGAACATTCTGAGAATTAGATGTGTATGATGTTAGCGGAGAATAGGTGCTCGTGGCCAATGATCCGCTCTGTTCGTCATAAATGATCATGTTGTAAGCTGCGTCTACGTCCCTGTAGTAGGTGTTGCCTTCCGTATCACTGTAGGTGAATGTGTTGTTACTTGTTCCATTCCCTGCATTGCCTGTGGTAGCTATCGTGAAATATCCAGCTGCGCATCCTATGTGAGACATTGCATAGTTGAGAGGCAGTGACAAACACACCTGTCTGCTGACGTTCCGCAATCGTCGAGCCCAGAATGAATGGAGCAGGGGTAACTTGACGGTTGTAGGAGTGATCAAACGTGGTGTACACTGCGGCCTGATCAGTACATCGGCGCCAATTTCCAGAAAAGGTACGGCCATACTAATGTAGGAAGTGTTCGTGATCTCCAAATAGGTCGTGTCGATGTACAGCGGATATTCAAAGTTGTCCAGCATGGCCGGGACGCCATTATGAAGGGACGAGACGGATCCAGAGGAGACTTGTGCGACGTTCTGGACGAAACGCGGGTTCAATTCCTCACGAAAGAAAAAACACCTCCAGTCAACTTACTTGGGTGGAAGCGTTGTTCAGATAGTATTGCGTGTTGGTATAATCGAGTTCCTGTTGGAACTGCACATAGTTTTCCTTCCCGCTTCCGCTAATCACGACAGCCTCGATGTACAGCGAACGTTGAGCCTTGACGGTGATGTTGACGTCCGTTCCACCGATGCTGGCCGAGGTCTCCGTCACTGCATATGGCTGGACATTGTAGCTTGTGATCTGACCCGTCGTCGGTTTCCCAGAAGGATCTGTGACGACTTGGAGCAACCCCGAGACGTACCAGTTCTGGTTCAATGTATGATTCGCCTCTGCGGAGACCACATCAAGAGTGACATTGTGAGGAAGGCCATCAGCAAAGATGGGGGCAAACGGTGTCAAGTCTAGGAAGTACGTCGGAAGGTCGAGAGCGCCGTATGAAGTAATGGGCCTAGGAGACACGCTAAATGAATGAAGAGAGTTCCCTATGCGTGAAATCCCACCTCCAGACAGCGGGATTGATTCCCCCAGTGAAGATGACCGCGTAAGGAAATGCAACACCAGCAACCTGACCGTCGACCAGTAAGCGTACCTCACGAAATGGTCCGCCCCCGTATGTTGTACCAGCAGGGAGATCATCGAGATACTTGTCAGCAGTGTTAAAGTACTGCACATTCAACAACTCAACGTTCGGGAGACGTGCAATGGGAGAAAAATGGCTTACCCAGAACTCTTCGTCGCCGTTACCCGATGCATAGAGTTCAGCGTAAATCTCCACTGTATTCTGAGGTAGTGTAACATTCAACTAAAATGGGGATTAACATTATGATACGCCAATAAGGAAAATCTGGCTCACGGAGAACGCAGGTGGGACAGAAGCATAATCAGCTGTGTTGTTTACCATAGTGGAGATTGGGACAATGATGTTTGATTGTCCTGCTGTGGGATGGTTCTGTGAAGCTGCATAGAAAGTTGCAAAGAGTGTCGCTGTTGACCGATAGTTGTAAGGTAAAGACTGATATTTGGCGAGTGTCAAAATACACACTAGCATACTCCCCGTTCAGCCCAGTTTCCAGAATATTGTTTAGTTCCAGGATGAATGTCCCCGGTTTAGCGAAGAGCGGGATGTAACGAGTGACATCCTTGGTGTATGTCCATATGATCCCGTCATATGTGGGCTCGGGAGTCGAAGTCCGCCAAACTGAATGCGTGTTCAATGAGATTTAATGAGATTGCACAGATGCTCACGCACTTTCAGTGTTCTGGAAACTGAAAACGCCGAGACGGTCATACTGAGTTCCGTTGGACGTCACGGTGAAGTTCAGGGTGACCGCCGCCCATGAACCAGGCTCGCCACAGTTGGTGGGTGGACTGGTCAACTGTTAGTTTACAATAACGGACAGAATCACCGATAACTCACGTATATTGGACGATCTCAGGGCTGATATAGTGGGGAGGATGATGGATTCATGAACCCTCCAAAATTTTTGAGAGCAGTTACTTACTCTCCGTAAGAGTTTCCAAACGTGCGCCTGTGTTGGGGGTTTTGTTACATCAATCGTGCAGATATGTTCTCCACTGTTGATACTCACTCAAGAATCATCATTGTGCATGTCTGGGCATCACTAGGCACAGGTGGAGGTTCAGCGACTTGGAAGTCAACCAAAGCCTGAGCATTAGCGCAGGCCACGCCGAGCAACAGAGCAAATGCCCTGAAGGTAGACACCATCACAGCAGCGCCGAGGAGATGGGAAGTATGGTATTCTGAGGCGAATGCGGGTATTTATACGGTGATATGCCTGCAAGGAGATGGGAGAAGTCAGAACCAAGCCGACACTGCCGCACATATTTTTGATTGTGAATCGGGGAAAGTTTCATGTTGCGAGTCGCTGTATTTTCGACACTGTATTACCCCAATATTGTTATTAGCATGCAATGTTAGAGTCGAAATTGAACGTTTGAACACCTGAGCCTGTGCCTCATTGCGGCGATGACTGATGCATGAGTTGAAGGCTCGTTTATCTGTTCAAGTTAATATAGTACTGGGTACTATTTAATACGAGTCATCAATATGAGCAGGAAAACCATGATTGGAGCAGCCTACGCGTGGTCCACCGGGGTTGTGCCCAAGATGCAGCAGAACCTGACAACGGCAACCTACTACTAGTACAGACAATCCAACACAAGCAATGTCACGTCCCACCCTCTGTCATCCACCACTCCAACCATCTCGTCGATTGCTTGCGGCGTGATTTCCTCGTCAACTTGATACAATTCATCGAAACTATACATCGCACTTTCCAATTCAACCTCATCAAGAGAGATGGCTTCAGGACCAGTAAGATCTTCATCGGACTGCGTGATGAGTGGTGGGACCCAAGTGAATCTTTTCTCAAGATCCTTCTTGGGTGTGCATATGCGCATGACGGCGTCTGGTTCTTACTACTATTTATGTACCACCTTGGTTGCGTGTAGTTGAAGATTGAGGTTCGTTTGTATCTTTCCGAGTGTTTCAAAGGTTGAAACTGATAGAACAGATAGGATATGTTTGATCTTCAACTAACAAGGCTACTCGTGCGGCGATGCATATCAAAAAAGTGATCAGGTATATCTAGGCGCGTGCACTGGTCGGCTCAGAACAAATAAAATTATTCGTGCTCACGAAAAAGCATATCAGAAATCATGATTGAATTCACCCCCTTGAGATGCCATTGCATGCCCGTTTCCTTCCCCTACCCGAGTGTTCCCCTCCTCGCGTCCTCCATAAGCATTCCCTGTCGCTTCCTCTGGAAGCTCCAGTTCCGCAGTAGATTCGGTGGGATGTGAATACGTCGAGTCGACGTCTGCTGCGTCTCCCACCGTTGATCGATTCTTGGACTTCTTCTTCCTCTTTTTCTGTCCCGAAGTACTGTATGCATCCTCTGTCCTCGCCCACCTGTCTTTCTTCTTCTTCTTCTTGGTGGTGGCCTCTCCAGCTCCAGGGACGGAATCATTGAAATTGGCCAGATATCGCCAGCGTCCATCCGATCCTGATCTTTGTGGGCTGCCCTCGTGCTCAGCGCTGTAGTATGATTCGTCGTCAGGCCGCCACAGCCCATCACGGTTGCTTGGTGGGTTATCGGCAGAGTCGTGTGTGGGAGTCCGCGAGGTTCCGACTTGGCCGTCTTCCACGGATTGTTGATCGTAACCAGAGTCGACGTTCCGATCGTTGTATTTGCCAGCCCACTGCGAACGTTGTTCACGGCGTCTAATGGTAGAGTCATTGACAAGGCCGTAACGCAGGGCCCACTTGGGAGTCCTTTGGTGTGTCTTGTTGCTTCGAACGTTCTGTTGTCGGGAGCAAGTGAGAAGTCAGCGACATGGGGTCGATCGCTGTGTGTGCGTACCTGTATGTAGAAGTTGTGTACGTGGCCTACGAGAGCAAGATGAAGACCCGGGAGCGAACGATGATGGGAGAAACGTACCAGGTATATAACCAGCAATTGTCAAGAGCAAGTTGAGCCAAAAGTCCTTTCCGATGCCGAATCTAGCTGCGACGGCTGAAGGGACGGTGGTGAGGTGTTCTGGATGAGATGGAGAAGAGAAGACGTACCGAGTGGGGGAAAGAGAGTCCCCATGATGAAGAGGAAGACGGCATACCAGTGGTAGCGTCGCGTCTGCGGTAGCCTTGGAGTCGTAGGCATCGCTAGTGAGTGTACACATTGAACATTGAACAAGCGATGCCCGCAGTTCCTTGGGTTACAGATCACATGACTTACGAAATGAGGTAAACGAATGGTCGTGCTCATCATCCCATACGACGGGCACGCATTTCCGGTGAGTACAACATCCTTTCCTTTGGTCTGTCTTGTTAACCATACAATCGATCCAGCAATGGAACATGACGAGCACGAACCCGTGCTCGACCTCTCAGACGTCGTTCACGATGATCCTCTAGGCTCAGAAGATGAACTCATTCACGACGAGGACACTATCGACGTGTCCGATGCCCCACATGTACCCGCTTTCCAAGATTCCCCACATCACTCTCGTTCCCCTCCTCCCGACCTTCCCCTGTCACTCGAACCATCTTCTGTCTCCGAGAACTTCTCTGTCGAGATGCTAGAACGCGAGATTGCCACACTGTTGCATCAGAACGCTTCCGCCGCATCCGCTGCCTTGCTAACTGCTGCCGCCCAACAGCGACAGGAACACGTTCTCACTGGGAACGACACCCGAGAGCAATGCAACGCCAATGCGCGAGGCTCTGGTCCCGATATTAGCCACACCGCCGACGAGTCAGGCATGACCGAACTCGGGATTAGTCTCAGTGGCATTGCAGCAATGTTGCAAGCCGCGCACGCACATGCAGCTTCGAATGGGCGCCACATGGAATCTTCGAAAGGAAACGGTATCAGCGTGGAGGGTGCACAACCCACGACACGTACCACCCCTGCATTTCATTCGCTTACCGCGGGCGACATCGAAAACTATGCTGCAGATGGCACCCAAGAGAGAAGTAACGAAGACTTGGATTTGTCATATCTCGAAGGGACCTCGGGAGACCATGCCAAGAACGAGGTTGACAAAGATAGGGAAAGCGATGGGCGTTCACCTGCTCATTGTTCCCGCGCCAAAGGTTCCTTGTCAGATCCTCATTCCGGTGTTCCAGGGGAATTCAACGATATTAGTGACATCCTCAACCACCTCTCCTCTCATTTCGAGGCCGAAGCCGACTCGGATCGTCAACATCTCCCTTCATCTGGGGAAACGACCTCCCCCGTTTCTCGCTCACGCAGTGACCATACCCCTCCTCATTCACCTACTCGTCGCACCACGTCGCCATCCAGTCCATCTCGCCCGGTCGCGCAGCCTGTCGCATCCACATCGTCGCCACCTCGTAAAGCTATCACGGAATCCAAGAAGTCGAAGAGAAAAGACAAGGACAGAGACGTAGAGAGCGAGAAAGATAAGGACAAGGATAGAGCACCCAGTGCGCACACATGCCAAGACGCCCAGTGTCGCAAGTCCTTCACCCGACGAAGTGACCTCGCCCGACATATGCGAATACACACAGGTGAAAGGCCGTTTGTCTGCGGACATGCAGGATGCGGAAAGACGTTTATTCAGGTGAGTCCTCCATAACGATAGTCATTGCACCTCCTCCAACGACATGTTCAGAGATCTGCTCTTCATGTCCATCAAAGAGTACACACTGGCGAAAAGCCACACTCTTGCGAGTATCCGGGCTGTGGCAAGACATTCGGTGACTCTAGTAGCCTCGCAAGACATCGACGCACGCACACAGGGAAGCGCCCCTATAAGTGCGAGGATCCGGCATGTGAAAAGACGTTCACTCGCCGAACGACGCTCACGCAGCATATGCGAACCCACGATCCGACATGGGAGCCAGATCCCACAATGTAGGTATTCGCATCCAACACAATCTTTTCAAAGGTCATCGTTCTCATTTACCGATTTAGGAAATACAACTTCAAAGCTAAGAAACAGAAAGTTTCTGACGAAACGGTCGATCTCACGTTGGAAGAGTCGGTGCGAACGATCTCGGCTCTCTTCTCACAGACAGCCAATCATATCGCGCCCCGCTCAGCGGAGTGCAGCGGATCGGATGAGCCACTCGAAAGCCGAGTTGCAAGCATTAGTGCGGAGATTGCTGCTGCCATTGCGCAAGCATCTTCGCGAGCTCTAGACGGAGAAGACGATATTGAGGAAGATGAGATCGAGGAAGAGGACGGAGACGAATGGGGTGCGGGATCCGGGAACGAGATGGGCATGGCTGAGAGCATCGTGCCGAATACGAGCGGGATCAGGGGCGATGGTATTGGTGGGAAGACGGTTGTGTGTGTGGAAGAAGACGACGAGGACAGTGACACGTTTCCTATCCCGCTACGGACACGGAAGGGCAAAGACCCAGCTGCAGTGGTCGGCATGAAGAGGAAGAGATGAGTCACGGACTGTTTGTGTTTCATGATTTTTGCGAGCCTTTAGCGTACTTTGCTAATGTACAGTTTGGTATAATCAGCTGCTTCGTCTTAGGGGGAAACGGAACTGCGGACCGTGAGACATAACATGCTCTAGTGAGTTTCAACCCGTCTTCATCCGCGCCCTGTAACGTCGCCTGCTAGCCCCACTTTCCATACACAACCACGCACAATGTCCACCACCGAGGAGGTCCCCACCACCGACCTCATCACGTTGACCCGGTATGGATACCTCACACCCATTCGAACGATAAACTCATCTCATCTTCCCCAAGGCACGTTCTCCATGATCAACTGCGTCTAGGCCCGGCTGCGACCGGTGATCTCACATTGCTCCTCACCGCCATCCAAGTGACGTCCAAATTCATCGCCACCAACGTCCGCAGAGCGCGCCTCATCAACCTGTATGTGCATCGTGACTGTCACCCCTCTGTTCTCATCACGTCTGCCTTAGCGTTGGACTCGCAGGAGAAACTAATGTTCAGGGGGAAGAACAGAAGAAGTTGGATATCCTGTCCAATGACATCATGGTCAATGCCCTCCGGGCTTCTGGAAAGACGGCCGTTCTCGTTTCCGAAGAACTCGAAGACGCGATCATTATCGAAGAACGTAACAGGGGCAAGTACTGTGTCGTTTTCGACCCCCTCGACGGTAGCAGCAACATCGATGCTGGTGTGAACATTGGGACTATCTTTGGAATCTACGCATTGGTAGGTGCCGTCCCGTGCTTTCATCCGGAATCGATGAGTCAATGATTCGCAGCGATCGGGTTCGTCGGGTTCGATCGATGATGTACTTCGGTCCGGGAGCGAGATGGTTGCTGCTGGGTATACCATGTGCGGGGCCCTAGTGATACCAAAATTGGATTACTGAAAAGACGATAGGTATGGTTCCTCTGCCAATCTTGTCCTCTCCACGGGGTCAGGTGTCAACGGATACACCCTGGACGCAGCGCTGGGTGAATTTATCCTGACCCACCCTGATGTACGTTCCTGGCTTTCACTCGCATTTCCAT
>JBBPLM010000165.1:0-14132 GCA_038089795.1 Pulchroboletus neoregius | reverse complement strand
CAATTTTTTCTGTTCATGGATGCAATACAACCCTACAGGAACTCGACGTCCCGTTCTATTTCACCCCCGGAAAAGTGGCGGGTACATTCCACTGTTCAACGCCCGCCCTGGGCGACGTTGCGTGCGTTCCAACCCAATCCTGCCCACGGGCTTGCTCATTCATGATCCCCTCTAGATCGGCGCTGCTCAACGCAGGCCACAGAGTCTCGCGCTCCCACGCATCTGCAGGATCACTCAAAACGACCGCCTCGCGCACAGCGATCCACGACGTCTTTCGGGCATGGGCACAACGCCATCCCGTACGTATGGACCGGATATCGGAGACGTCGCCCGCGGCGGGGTTGTTGAGCAAGGCGATCACGTACGTCCCCCCTTGTCTCGTGTGTTCTGTCTCTCTTGTCTCATTCATATGTCATGGTTAGAATGCAGGTGGATTTCAAAAAGCATCCCGAGTCGGTGACGCGGACGAGCGATGTCCGGATCGTTCGGTATCAGCAGAACCCAGCGCCGAATTGGGGTCCGGGGTCGAGAGCGGGCGGGAAGCGTAAACGGGAGCGATTCGACGAGGGTCAGTGATCGGTGGAGGGTTGCATGGTGGTGTGCGTGCGGTCTTTCTCTCGCTGATGGGCTTGTTTCACTATGTTTGACATTGGCCATTCATCACGCCAAGTTAAGTTACTGGAATCTAAACATTAATAAACGTTTCTAAGTACGAAAGAAAAATCGACGCTGACTCATATCAGACCAGTGAATGAGATGGTCGTGGATGCAACCAAACGAAAGAAGGACGTCCCAGATGGCAACAAAAAAGTGATATGACACAGAGGGTATTCCTGGTACTGAAGAGAGAGCGCTCACACACCCGCGTGCAGCTCCAATGGAAAAGTGCATTGAAAAAATGGGAAGAAAAAAAAGGAACACGAGTTTTTCCTTAAAGTCACTCACGCAATGGTGAGTAGCGTCCGTGAGCATCGCGCCCACGACAAAGCCCCCCGACCACATCGCGATGCAGAATGGCGATGGGGATGGGTGCAGACTCTACATGTCAACCAACGAACCAGAGAACAGCGGAATTGTTCACGCCGTGACCTCGATCGTCGGAACGACGCCCTTGAGACCGGCGTTCCCTTTCCCGCTCGACACCCCCGCGGGCTTCTTGACACACAACCACGCATGCTGAAGAAGCTCTCCAGCGCTCGGACGCTTTGTATGATCGATATCAAACGTCTTTGTCAAGAAATCCGCCGCTTCTGCCGAGATGTCGGACGGGATCGCAGGTTTAGCCGACTGACCAATCTATGGCGGTGAAAGAGGTAAGCGAGTGAAACAAATCAAGTGACGCCCAAACGTACTTTAAAGATGGCTTGCATCTGGGTGAGCTGCGCCCATGGATGTTCGCCCGTGAGCATTTCGACGACGAGACAGCCGACGCTCCAAATGTCCGCCGCGCCAGTGTGGGCTTTTTGTTGAACCACTTCCGGCGCCATCCAAAATACCGACCCTTGCAACGACGGGCGGTTCATCCGTTTTCCCGTGAGGAGATCTAGATGGCAACCCCAGTCAAACGCCGGTTACCAGGGTACGACCTCATCAAAAGGAAGACGTACTGCCATCGACTTTCTTGGATATACCAAAGTCCGAGATTTTGATACCACCCTTGTTATCGACGAGGATGTTGGCACCCTTGATGTCGCGATGGATGATGTCACGTTCGTGGAGATAGTTGAGACCCTGGAGGATCTGGCGGACAAAGTTTTTGACGAGGGGTTCTTCGAACGCGCCGTAATTGCGCAGTAGCGCTGTCACGGACCCACCAGGGACATACTCCAAGAAAATGTTGAGAAAATCGTCGTCGACAGAGGAATCTGCTCACAGCGTTCATTAGACGAGTGACAACCAAGTCTAGAACGGCTTACAGAGATACTGCACGATGTTCGGATGGGAGAGATCCTTGAGCAAGTCGATCTCGCGCTCGAGTGCACTGAGCATGCTCTTCTTCCGCTCCTCGTTGGGTGCAGATCCCGTTGGCAGTTCGACTTGCTTGACGGCCATCAAGAGACCGTTGACGGCATCCATACCGAGGTAGACTTTCCCAAACGAGCCAGCGCCGATCAGGGCGCCTTTGATCCACTTTGTTCCTGTTTGGGGTGAGCACGTGCCTTCGGGATTGGATGTGTGAACCCGACGGCTCACCTCCACTCGACGTCATTGTCCGGCCCGTTTCGTCCTCTTCCTCGGTCTCATACTCATCTTCCTCGTCCTCCTCCTCAAATACCGTATCCTCCGAAAGACTTGTCACATCATCAATGTCCGGTTCTACCTTTGTCCAGTCATCCGCGCCTTCCACGCCCATGTCGACCGCCATGCTCTGTCTCCGGTTCTCCACCTCGGCCGTGATCTCGTCGACTGTAAGTAAGCTCGCCGTGTCGGACCGGTCACGCTTGCTCCTCAACTCCGTCATCAAACTCGTCCGCTTCGATGCGTTCGAACTGGCCCGAGACAGTCGTTTGCTCCCCCCGGTCAGACCCTCCATCGACTCGGACAGCGACTCCGTCGGGAACGTCACTGGTGGCAACAAGTGTGGCTTCGAATCGATGCCAGACAGCTTCTCCACGTCGTCTCCCGTGAGGATCACCGAATTTCCGTCCTCTGTCGAGATCGACACCCGCGGCGGGTCCTCGAATGCGCTTTCGCTTGCCAGTGACGAGGCCTTGCCCGTCGACATGACCGAATTTCGCTTGGACGCGGACCCTTGCGTACTCGTGCTAAACCGCGACGGCAAAGGCGGGTTCAACGACATCATACTCTCCCGCTTACCCTGCCCCCCTACCGTCGACGCCCGCAGCATCATGCTGTGTCTCGCCGTCCGAAGCGCCTTCTTCTCTGCAAACGGGAAGTACTCCGTCAGGTGTGTCGTGATCAACTCGCTCGGCGGTCGTTGTCCGAAAAAGTTGCGTAGTTTCGAAGGCTTCTTGGCAGACGCTTGTGTGGGCGATATTGGGGTCTCGAGCGCCTTTTCGGGATCACGGACTCCGAGCCCGCTCAGAATGCTGATTGTGCTTGCGCGTTTGATCGATTTGTTCGTTCTCTGATCATCACCGATTGTAGTGGCATACTCGGATAATGGTATGTCGGCATCGGGCTCGTTATCCAATGCAGGTTGTCGTGGGGCGGGGAATGGGAAAGCATTTGGTGCAGGAGAAGTAGGACTGGAAGTACGTGGTGAAAGGATTGGTGGATCTTCACCAAATATCCGCGCAAGGGCCTTGGAACGCTTCGTCCGACCGGTGCGACGGAGCGTTAGACCTTGTTCTTTTATGGAATCTGGTGGGCCGTGGCATACTGCCAAAAGTTCTGCCTCGGAGAGTGGTTTCCCTATTACATACCAACTAACTCGTCAGCGGTAGTGCCAGAGAGTAAAGTTGACGTATACCGTTATCGTGCTGATCCTCACCCTCCAAGTACACACACCAGCCATCCACGCTCAGACCACCATCATCCGTCTCGATTCGGTTCATGATGTTTGTAGTATCGTCTTTTCTGCGGGCAGCCACCTTGTCGAATTTACGCAAGACTTTCTCCATCACCTCAATCCCACCCGCACAATCGACGACGTCAACGACAAACGAACGACCTTCCTCGGGAAGTATAAATTTGACAAGTTTCCGTCGGAGGTCATCAAGTGAGAGTTGTTGATTATGAGACGAAGGATGAAACGGACCGCGCCCGACGGTGAAGGCGGGCGATGATGGATTTGATGATGGACTTTGAAAGGCTTCGACAATGGGGGACAAAGCGACACCGCTTAACGGTGGCTGTGCAGAAGCATAAGGATGTTGAGTGGTTCCTGATGTGGATGGTCGTGGAGGCAACTTGGTACTGGGTGCTGATGCCATGGGTGAACCAAGCCCTCCAAGAGAGATGTTCCTCCCATGAGCAGAGCCGTTCGCGGGCCGGGGTGATGAGTGTGAGCCGAGGGGAGAGGGAGAGCGTATGGTTAGTTTGTGAGTGGAAGATCCGGATCGAGGATCTGCAGGAAGACCGTATGTAGGCCAATTATTGGAAGAATTGCCAGATAAGGGTGTGAGCAAGCTTTGAGAGGGTGGGGCTGGGGCTGGTGGAAGGGGAGAGATGGCGTAAGAAAAGGCATCCGTTTGGCTTGGTGTTCGTGAGCGGGATCCGGTGAGGGGGTGGAGATTGCGTGACGTCGCGCGTGTTGTGGGTGGTTGGGGAGGCTGTCCACGAGGGGCAGGGGGGAGTGGAGGGAGGGAGGGACGGGTTGCGGAGGGGGCACTACTTGAGGTAGTTGACACTGGGGGCGAACTGTTTGATGGTTGAGGTAGGGGACGTATGAGAGGGACTGGGCGTGCAGAATCGCTCGAATGCGGATCTCGTATGAGTCGTGGCAGATCTGGTCTTGACAAGGTTGGAGGCAGGACAAGGGGTGCGGGTCTATTGTTGTCGAGGCGTTTTGTACCTCTAGAACTGGGAGAGTGATCTCTGGCGTTACTGTCGTGCGAGCTGTCTCGGGAATGGGAGTGTTGTGTGCCGTTTAGGCTGGAGGGACTAGCGGTGCGGGTAGCGCACTTGAAACGCAAAGATTTGACGGCATTTATGATACGTAGTCTGTCGCCGACGCTGGATATGCTCATCTCCTTCAAGGTATCATAATCCAATTCGAGCAAGATGTCACCTCTGATGTCGTGTTCTTTGAAGGTGTCGGCGTGAACGACGCATTTTATGTCAGAAAGCCATTTGGCGACGTGGACATCGGACCAGGATTTGAGAAAGTCTGCAAAGGGAGCATCTGGGGGAGGATCGAGAATGGTGGCACACATGAAGGAGCGTGAGCAAGTCGAGTGACTGACATCCCATCAAATAGCACGTGGCCCGACGTACGATATCAACGAAAGTGTGTACTACAAGCTTTTTATACAGTATGTATTCGATTCTTGTAATGTTTGTCGGTTTTTCCGAGTCATATACTTACGATCACGATGGATATAGTGAAGTCCTACTTGAAGGATGATTTCGGATTATATGCGACCGTTATGCGGAAAAACGACGCCGTTCGCCAGTGCGGGTTTCGAAGTTAACAGGGGTCACATCCGGTCTAGACCGGTAATGAGCTGATATCGGCATGCAGTGCCTGCCACGAACGTACTTCTTCAACTTCTTCTTGTCCCATCTTCTTTAATCCCCCCCCCCCCCTCCACCTTCCGTTTGGTGGTCACGATCCTCCCATGATCTTGCTTTTCTTCCCCCTCCCACTCCTACTCCTTTTCGTACACATCGTCATTGCTTCTCCTTACCGCGCTGACCTCGTCCAGTACAATCTAAACATCAATCAGAATGCCCAGGACCCCACTCAGTACTACACCAATAGGTCAAATACAACCTACACTCCTTCCCCACAGAACTGGCGTGCCATCCCTTTCTACACCGTCCTCATGGACAAGTTCGCAGACGGTGACCCCTCCAATAACCAGTTCTTCAATTCCATGTACGAATGGGACTGGAGAGAAACTCAGCTCCGTTTCGGTGGCGATCTCAAAGGTCTCACCTCAAAGCTCGACTACATACAGGGAATGGGCATAAAAGGCATCTACCTGTCCGGAACTATTTTCATAAACATGGTCTGGCAGGCAGACAGTATGTCACTCCCCATCACTCCCCCTTTCTCTCTCTCATTCCCCTCCTTATCTAGGTTATTCCCCCCTCGACTTCAGCGTACTTGACCCCCATTGGGGTACCATCGCTGACTGGCAACAGTTCATCGATACCGTACACGCAAGGGGAATGTACATCATGCTTGATTTCACCGTCGGAACCCTTTCCGACCTCCTCGGTTTTCAAGGGTACGCCACCCTCATTTATGCACTGCCTCCGTTCCTCATCGGCCATCGTTGCCCAGATACCTAAACATCAGTGCCCCTTTCAGTCTCGGCCAGTATCAAGTCCTTTACAAAAATCCAAATTACATGCCCTGGAATTTTACACAATATGCCGATTTTCAGGTCGGCCCTATTTCCTCCATATTGCCTTCCTCATTTAATCTCCTCTCTAGTACGACAACTCTTGGAATTCATCATGTCAGCTACCCGTCTTCTGGCAGGATGACGGCGACATTCAACCTGTATCCACAAATGGTTGCTATGCCTCTGATTTCGATCAATTTGGTGACATGGAGGCCTTTGGTGTTCACCCCGACTGGCAACGTCAGCTATCCAAGTTTGCTTCCGTCCAGGATCGTCTCCGCGATTGGAAACCCGAGGTCATGGCAAAGCTTGAAGTCTTCTCCTGCATGGCCATCACCGCCCTCGATATTGATGCCATCCGTGTCGATAAATCCACTCAGATAACCGTTGACGGCATGGCTACCTGGGCAACAGCAACACGTGCATGTGCCACTAAATTGGGCAAGACAAACTTCTTCGTCGCTGGCGAGGTCACCGGAGGCGACGCGTTTGGGGCTCTCTACTTGTACGTCCCATTGATCCCCGGTCTCTTTTCCTAAAATATCAAATATTTTCACAGGGGTCGCGGCCGCACTCCGAGCGAACAACCGCCTGGCTTCCTCCAAGCAGCAAACGTAACCGAGGCAGACAATCAGTACTTTCTCCGTTCACAGGGGCAAAATGGCCTCGATAGCTATGCGTTCCACTACTCCATCTACCGTTCCCTCGCTCGTTTTCTTGGCATGGATGGAAACCTCGAAGTCGCATATGATCTTAATTCCAATTTCATCACGGCATGGAATGAGATGTTTGTCAACAACGATTTCCTAAACGCCAACACTGGCCTCATCGATCCGAAACACATGTTCGGCGCAAGCAATTTCGACTTGTTTCGATGGCCGAGCGTGGAGAACGGTACAATGAGATCCGCATTGGGTCTATTCGTCGCAAACTTGGTCATGCCCGGAATGGTTTTGGTGTGTCCCCTTTGCACACTCTAGATCAAGTATGATTCATCCAAATATTTAGTGGTATTATGGTGAAGAACAGAACTTTTACATTTTCGACTCCACCGCATCCAACTACCTCTTCGGGTATGCTTTCCTTTGAACCAGCACCGAACACGTACTAACTGAGACGCATACACAGCCGTCAGGCCATGATGAGCAACAAGGCATGGCAGCGCCATGGTTGTTATAGACTTGGGTCAGACCAGTACTTCAACTGGCCCGTCGAATCTGCCTTGCTTGGATGCAATGACGACTGGAATTCCCTCGACCATTTCGATCCCACTACCGACATGCGTCGTCTAATGAAACAGTTCCTATACCTTCGCAGCACGTACAATGCTCTCCAAGATGGTTGGAATCTCGTGCAGCGTGGTAACTGGACGATTGACATTCAACGCCCCGGCTCAAACGGCACCGTCACAGAGATGGGTCTATATTCCGTATCCCGGGCTGGCATCGCAGGTGTACAGACTCTCACGGGGAATCACACCGATCAAGTATGGCTGCTATACTCGAACATGAACATGACAACATCATGGTCGTACGACTGCCAAAGCACTTTGTGGATCTCATCGCCTTACATGTCTGGCATTACCGTTCGGAATTTACTGGCTCCCTTTGAGGAGTATACACTCCAGGATTCGGGCTCGTCGTACTACAATAACGGTGGTTCCCCATGGTATGGATGTCTGAGCAATGTCACCATGGATCCATATGGGATGAAAGTCCTCGTGCCAACTAGTGAATGGGTCCCTCCTCCCCCCATGCTAACGCGCTTTCTCCCTGGCCACGACGCCCGCATCACCGTGACGTCTGGGGATCCGAATGCGACGACTATCGACATCGTCCTCGAATTTAGCACCGCCATGTCATGCACCAGCGTCACGGACAGTATCACTTTTAATATGTCGTCCTCGGGTATAGGAGGTTCACCAACGTTGGACGCGGGTTCCGTGGTATGCGATACGGTAACGAACCCGGTGATTACGAGTGTTACAGGGGCAATCCTCTCCGCTTTCTCATGGTCTGCGACGGTGAACAACGTTCCTGACGGTATTTTGGAAATCGTGGTGAATAATCCAAGCACCAGTGATGAGACTGCATCTACAGGTGTAAGTGGTCATGTTCTGGACCTGGGAAATGACTGAATCCTGAATGTGGCATCGACAGGTCATCGATCACTTGCTTCTGCGCAAGGGCACTGCCGATAACATTATCGTTTTCCCCGACTCGGACTACGACAGCAGCGCGTTCCAACACTCGAATGGCCAGTACACATTTACTCACAAAGCATACGGAGCGGACATGTTTAGATACTCTGGCGATTTTGGACAGAGCTGGTCGAATTGGACCAACTGGGAAAATGTGACGACCATTCCTTCCGACGCCGTCAGCAATACATATACTTGGTGGACAGGGCAGCATATCATGGTGCAATGTATGTTGCTTGTTATTTCGCTTCTGGAGTTTGAGTTTGGGACTGACATATCTTTCCTTTGGTAGATTGGAGCCAAGCAGCTGCGACTGCGAGCGTCGTCGTACATGCCGACTTGGACTACAACACGCAGCGCCGCGTTCCTCAGTTTCTTGCACGCGGTCCGTTTAATCAATGGGGCTACGACCAAGGTATCTCGGCTGTCATGAACCAAATCAGCGACAGCACCTGGGAACTCGAAATTATGGCATCTTGGCCGACATACGTCCAGATCAACGTGTTTGGATACGACGATTATTACTACGGTGACGTCGACGAAGACGGCATCATGGATCGCCTTCCGCCGAACACGATTGCGTACAATTATTTGAACATGTCGGCTCCCCCATATCCAGCACTGGCTTGGTCATTGATGATCGACGATCAATCACTTCGGTGGTCGTTACAACCCCGTGGCCAAGCCTCGGTTGGTGCCATCATGTATGCACTCTTGTTATCCATTCCACTCATCACCGGTACGCTTGCCGTGGTGGTCTTCATGTGGTCCTTTTATGGTATCCGCCATAACCGCTACGGAGTCCAGCCCAAGGGTGCTAGCAAATACCTCCCCATCCTTGGGAACCTGAGTAACAAGTCCACGACAGATTTCAGGGATAGTACGCCCATCACGGAGAAAATCTTCCGTCCGAAACATCCGTTGGAGGTCCTTGGATGGCCAGAGGACAAGAACAAGCGTCGCAAGGTGCTCATCGCAACACTCGAGTATGAGATCTTTGACTGGAAGCTCAAGGTCAAGATTGGTGGGTTGGGTGTCATGTCGTCGCTCATGGGCAAGGCCATGACGGACGTCGATCTTATCTGGGTCATCCCCAAGGTCAAGGACCTTGATTATCCTGTTGGCGAACCCACTGAGCCCATCGAGGTCATCATTTTTGGCGAGCCCTACCTTATCGAAGTGGATATACACACCCTCGACAATATCACCTACGTACTTCTCGACAGCCCCGTTTTTCGCGCGCAGACAAAGTCGGACCCGTACCCCGCTCGTATGGACGATCTCAGTTCCGCAATCTTTTATTCGACATGGAACCAGGCTATCGCAGCCACCATTCGCAGGTTCCCCGTCATCGACATTTATCATATCAACGACTACCATGGCGCGCTGGCTCCTATCTATCTTTTGCCCAAAGTTGTCCCGGTGTGCCTTTCCTTGCACAATGCCGAGTTTCAAGGCTTGTGGCCACTTCGTACCAAGGAAGAGATGAAGGAGGTCTGTTCCGCGTTCAACATTAGCAAGGAGAATTGCACGAAATACGTTCAATTCGGGAACACGTTTAACCTCCTCCACACTGGGGCCTCGTATATCAGCGTCCACCAAAAGAGTGTCGGTGTCGCTGGTGTCTCTGACAAGTACGGAAAACGCAGCTGGGCACGGTATCCCGCACTATGGACGTTGAAGCATGTCGATTCGTTGCCTAACCCCGATCCTACCGATATTGCCGCGCTAGATGAGACCCCCGTGTCTATGCGAGATGTCAAGGTTGATCAGGCGGCGGAAGCTCAGCGGCCAGAGCTGAAACGACAAGCGCAGGAATGGGCGGGTATCAAACAGGATCCGGACGCTGACTTGTTCGTATTCGTTGGTCGTTGGTCGAAACAAAAGGGTGTAGACCTTATCGCCGACGTCATCCCGTCGCTGTACGTTCACCATCATGATGTCGTGATGAGGGCTGACATCAGCTCGTTTCAGATTGGAAAAACGTTCCTCGATCCAACTTGTTTGTGTTGGACCGGTCATCGATTTGTATGGCCGTTTCGCCGCGGAGAAGCTGGCGCGTTTGATGGAGATGTATCCCGATCAAGTGTACTCCAAGCCCGAGTTTACGGCTTTGCCACCGTATTTGTTTAGCGGAGCTGATTTTGCGCTGATTCCTTCCCGTGATGAGCCGTTCGGACTGGTTGCCGTCGAGTTTGGAAGAAAGGGTGCGTTGGGGGTGGGTAGTCGACTTGGAGGTCTCGGTTTGATGCCAGGATGGGTGAGTACCGGTGATGGTGGTTGGTCGCACGCACTAACGGTCTTTTGCAGTGGTTCCCAGTCGAATCCACCTCGACGTCGCACATGTTGTCGCAGTTATCGAAAACGATCAAGCTGGCGCTCAAGTCCACGGAAGAAGATCGCGCGATTCTCCGTGCGCGTTCTGCGGTCCAACGGTTCCCAGTTGTCGAATGGCGTCAACGCATGGAAGATATGCATCGCCGGAGTATCCAGACGAGTCGTCGAATTGCAGGACCGAATGCGTGGCGAGAGTCGGATTGCGGTATCGCGGGGGGTCAATTGATGGACGACACGGACGATTGGAACCCTGTTCATCAAGGGATTCCTTCCCAGCCTGATTGGGACGCGTCCAGTTTGTCGTCTTCGCCCAGACATCGACCCGTCTCTCCCGCCCACTCACAGACATCGACGCCGAATGATGAGACGTTCCTCGTTGCGCCACCTCGCCTGAATGCTGATCCTGGATCGTCATCGATGCATTCGGACCAGTCGGATGACGAGCATCTCTCGCGACGGAGTGTGGCGACGGGGAGTAGACAAGGATTTGATGGTTTCTTGGAGAAGGCGAATAGGGCGATCGCGCAGGAGCAACGCAACGTCCCTGATCCGTTCCTTCAGGTAGAGACGCCTCAAAGACCGTTTGGTCTGCATTCTCGGAGGGCATCAAGCGAATCGATTGCGTCGATTGCGGAGGAGAAGAGTAACTCGCCGCTCAACAAGGCGGTCACTTCGGTGTGTTGTTTCTCGTCGCCTATCGTTCGTTCTGGGGAACTGACGTTGGTCAAAGTTTACCGATTCCGACGGTGGTGTTGCACAAGAGTTTGTACAAAAGCTGCAAATGTTGAGTTCCGAGAACTCCAAAGGAGAGTTGTCGATCGAGAGGTTCTTGGTCAAGTCCGAGGAAGCGTACTTTGACAGGGTGCGGAAGGACAAGCTGTCCAGTGCTGCGAGTTATATCTCGTCGCACCGAGATTCGGTGTGGAGTTCGCATGATGACCGTTCTCGACCAGCTAGTGCGTACTTTTTGCTTTTGATTCTATCGGGAACGCGGTGCTCATGTGTGGTTGTGCAGCCCCGGGCACGCCGAGCACCCATCCAGCTGCTGATGGGAGCGGAATGTTGCCGTATGGCGGTGACTTTGTGATCATGACCAGAGTGCAGATTGCGATGGCCCGCAAGATTCACGGTTGGCCTTTGTACACTATTGTGATTGCCCTTGGGCAGGCAAGTCTCATTCTCAACTTTTGGGAAGACGCGCGTGCTAACATGCATTGCAGATGTTGGCTGCCAACAGTTACCAAATGACGTTGCTCACGGGGCAAAATTATCAGGATAATCTTCAGCTATACGTTCTCGGTGCTGTATTCCTAGTTTCCTCGTTTGTGTGGGCTTCCTTGTTCTGGAGGAAACCGTCCGTCTACGTGCTCTCGGCTCCTTGGTTATTCTTCGGTATTGCTTTCTTCCTGATCGCTATCCCTTCGCTGTCCCCATCGCTCACGAAAACCCATACTATCATCTCGGATCTCGCCACCTGGTCATATGCTGTTTCGTCGGCTGCTGCATTCGCCTTTTTCGGACTAAATTTCGGAGAGGAAGCGGTGGGCATTGTCCTTTTTGCTGACCTCGTTTGATATGTCTGACGTGTTTGATAGGGCGCTGCCACCGAGGTTTGGACGCTACGTGCGTGCGTCGTACAGGGCTCGCAGCAAATTTGGATTGCGGCCTTGTGGTACTGGGGAAGCACTCTCAACGGTGCACAGCCTGGCAATATAGCGCCTTGGTGGATCGTGTTCATTCTCTGGCCATTGTCGTTGATGTCCTTTATTTTCGCATACCTCTTGCTCTACGGCCTCCCAGGTATGTCGATCAGAAGTGGGGGCACGGCTGCTTATGGATGACCCACCATTTCAGATTACTATCGTCAGACGCCGCCAAAAGTGCCCAACTTTTTCACAGCGCTGTTCCGGAGAAAGTTGGTTTTATGGTATGCGTTCGTCCTTGATCCGTAAGGGTTCGAAGTTCATTGGTGTCCCGTCCAAGGTTCCTTGCATCTGAAATTCTTCGGGACTATTGGCTGAGTGGGGTATGTACAATCTCACTTTTCACGTGTGATTGTCGGAGCTGATCACTGTATGTTGGATCTAGCCATATGGTCGAAACTGGAGTTTCCTCTGGAACGTGCCGATTCCAAAATGGCAGATCCTGCTGCTCGTCGTCACGTTCTTTATCGGCGTCTGGGCCCTTATGTTGCTCGTGTTGACGCACTTGAGCAAGACGCATACATGGATCCTTCCTGTTTTCGCGGTTGGTCTGGGTGCTCCACGATGGTGTCAGGTGCGTATCGTTCGTTTGACACGTGTCGAAGCGAGGTTTTGATGGCGTTTTGGACAGACCTTGTGGGGAACGTCTTCGCTTGCACTCTATATTCCTTGGGCGGGATCTGCGGGTCCATATCTCGGTCTCTCATTGTGGCTCTGGCTTGGTGTCTTGGATGCTGTTCAGGGTGTCGGACTTGGAATGATTCTGCTTCAGGTAAGGAAGATCCACTGGACACATGTCAGAACTCACCCTTCCCTATCAGACACTCTCACGTCTACACGTGTGCGCGACCCTCGTCCTGGCTCAAATCATTGGTGCGATCTGTGTCATGGTCGCTCGGGCGACGGCACCCAACGCGATCGGACCCGGTACTGTGTTCCCCAATGTTGGCACTTGGGATTTCTCGCAGGGCATTTCGGGCAGTCCGATGGCTGCAGCACCGTTTTGGATCGCGCTGATCTGCCAGATCATCATCGTGCTCGGTTATTTCTGGTTTTACCGCAAGGAACAACTCGGTATGTACCCCTTTGATTGACTCGCGATGATGGCGTTTTGGTTGACGTGACGCCCCTTTTTTTTTTCTTCAAGCCCGACCATGACACCGCGACATCTTTCGTTTTTTGTCTTCATCTCTCTCAATACAATCACTCTGAACATTGCCATCATGCATTTCTTTTGTCATACAATTGGACGTTCCCCCACGTACATACAATAATTTGCTTCGGACTGTGCTTTTTTTGGATTTCGTTTGCTTGCTTTTATCCAATTGCTCGTTCGCGGACATGCTTTCTTTTTTCTCTTTGTAGGGGGTTTGCCTAAAAAGGTGTTTATACAACCTCCTTTTTTCTCTACCACGTCTATCATTGTTTCCAGTATCATCTGGGCTTTGTATCGCGTCTTGGCTTGTTGCTAGTTTTTTTTTTCCCTTTCCCCTTTTGTAATGGACAATGGACTGCGTTTTTGGGCTTTGCGCGTTTGAGGATGTCTGCTGGTGATATATAGTACATGGCGATTGTAATTCGTCCTCGTTGATGTTACTAGATGGCTTGTGAATAAGAAGCAAGTAAAGTGAATCGGCGTGTATCGATCCGAGGTGTGAGTGATGCGGATGTCCAGGGTGATCCGTCGCGCGGGGAACCGTGAGAGGTTGGACTATGGGCCTGTGTGATCTGTGGGGTAGAGAACTCGTTTCAGGTGTTGGGTGGGGCTATCAGGGAGTTGCGGGGCGCAAGGTGGAGAGACGGACGTCCGTCAAGTTCGTAACCAATCAAATCAGAACCTCCTACAATCCCCGAGCGGCCTCCCAGGACCTACAATCGAGTCAACCAAAAGCTGATGAAAAAACTCGACCTTTC
>JBBPLM010000164.1:18481-28872 GCA_038089795.1 Pulchroboletus neoregius | reverse complement strand
GCATGGTCGTTGAGTGTAAAGCTTTCGCAAGTATTGGGTCAACTTGGCATCGTATCACGTGGGAGCATACTCGTACGACAGTGGTACTAGCTAGCACAACTTTAGGCCTGTAGATCGTGCCATCACGCTTGAATTCATACAGACAGCTATCGAGAGACAACAACGTGTGGGAATGCAATGGACCGAGGTTCGATCATCTGGTGTGCAATGACGGACACACCATGAACAAGGGCATGAAACAATGACATGCTCGGGCCAAGTTTGGTCTCAAATGCGGGTCGAACAATGTGTGTTTGACTCGGGGCTAAAAAGTTGAGCCGTCGTCGAATCCAACAAAGAATCAAAGTGCGATCTAAGAAGCAAGTAAAGATGAAAGAAGAGGTATATTGAGACTCAACGAGAACGGACCGCGCGCACAGTCAGTCAGACCGACCACCTACGGCACTGGCACTGGTTTCCGGGTAATAGTGCGAGCGTACTATGTCTCCACAGCATCAGGTTAAAATAGTGTTTCCTCCGCATTGATCGTGGAACTACCCTGCGCATGTCAATGAACGCGCTTCTGCGGGATGCGTGTCCGTTGTTCGTCATACGCTATTTTCCAACGCTTCCATTCCGTCTCCCTCCCACCGTCAGCCCAAATCCCCCATCCGTCCCTAATCTGCATCCAAGTCACCACAGGGTGTGCAAGGAGAGCAGCGCGCGCACGTCCAAAGACCGAGAATGGCCGCGTGTGGGGAAGCAGCTCAGTCAGGATGTACTGTACGACGCCGAGACCAACGCCTATACCAAGTCCCCATATCACTTGATGTGAAGTGTGGTATAACAAATTCAATCTAACGGGGTTCATGTTCTTCTAGAGTCGTATCATGTGAATCCCAACTCACCTCGAGTAGGCAACAAGTGCGACCCATGAAACGATCCCGAGGTAGACTATGGATCTGAATGCTTGATCGAGCAAGGGATATCCACAAGAAGCAAACCGATGGCGGAAATACATGTGGCAGGCCAGAAAAGCACCGAAATAGCCCATGTATTGACTGTGTGATGACGGAAAACCGTACCCGTTCATATGGACGTTACTTCCTAGATTCAAGGAGGTTCAGCGCTCAGATCTGTGTATCACTCCAGGAATGTGAGCAGATACGCACCATTCGCCGGGCGTTGTTCCTTGACGATGTGTTTCAAAATCCAGTTGAGCGCTTCCGAAAGCAACTGGCCTGCCCACATGTTGATGATGGTGAGCTCGCGCGTCTGTATAGCAAGGGCGGCATATGCAGGCTATTGCAAGTCTGGTGTGCGACGGATAGAGTTAAGATGGTGGTGCTGAACGCACCATAAGAAGAATAGGGCTCAACGTGAACAGCGCCAACACAATGGAGGTAGCTGAGGAAGCATCATCTAAAATGAGCCGTCAACGCTACGGTGGCCAAAGAACAACGTTCCGGTCTTACATAGAACATGCGTCAGGTCCAGCGAAACCCTATCAGACATTCAAAAATGGTCTTGGTCAGAAGGAGCTTTAATGACACAGCTTTCCGAGTTGAAATCATTCCACGCGCCTCTCAGTAGGCGCTTACCACCATCACTGTGAGTCTCCACATTGTAGGTGCCTTAGCTGGGCTGTGATTCGAATTTCGGACAGGCCCAGCCTTGCTGTATGTTCAATCTCGTGTCTGATCATTCCTGTGCGCGACTCGAGTCATCGGTCCTATTTTTCGCCAAGTCACCGTCATGACCCTTCGTTGCTCCATAAAGGCAGCCTCGAACCCTATAAAGAGGCCGCGTCCTCGCGTGAAGAGTCGTTCTTCACCTTTGCCTTTGCCGTATGGCTTCCTTGCAGCAAGTCGTCGAGCAGCTAGCGTTGCTCGCCGCTGCAGGTACCAACGCGACCAGTGGTGCCGATGGGTCGTCTGCGACCTCTTCCCCGCGCGGGCCACTCGGTTTCTTGACATCCTCGTTCAGGATGCTCTTCTCTGCGTCCGCACTGCGCGACTGGGCGATCCTCTTAGCCGTCGGTAGCCTCTTTGAAACAGCTCGCAGGTTGCTTGCTTCCCTATGGTATTGGTTGATCAACTCGTTCTTCATCACCGCGGTCTTTGAGGAAGACGACATCAGCTTTCGTACGGCACTCGTTTGTGATGATTCGATTCGCGTGTGTTGACTGTTCTGACAGAGTGGATCATGCTTTGGTTATCCAAGCAGCCTTCGTGGAGTGCGTCGGGTCGTCCGAGATATCGATCATTGGTACTGATTAAGAGATCTTGTAGAAGGAGCACGCAACGTACAAGTCAGCACTTCCAACTTTGACTTTCATGCGGTGCAGTTCGACTCCAATGAAGACCCGAGTGCCCACTCCCGGAAAGTAACATATCTCCCAGCGGTGTCGGAATCGTACACCCTTTGGTATAAATGTCGTTGGATGAGGGTCACCCGTGCCATCGAATCCCACCGTGGCGGGTGGTCTACGAGAGAAACGCTTACAATAAGGTGGGTCCTGCATGATGATACGACTCGTCGAAACAGTACTCATTCGTCCCAGTATCATGACCCGTGATCATGGAATTCTTGCAGGGATCCTCCAGGACGCCAAGAACCAGTACATCGAGGCTCAAAAAGATAAGATAACCATCTTTGTTTCGGATAGATATAATAGGTACTCTTTTATGCGAATCATGATCCAGATACTCCTACTAAACACATCTTATTGGCAGTGCTAACGGCTGGAGGGAACTTGCTACGCGTCCCAAACGGCCACTTAATTCCATTATCCTAGACCCGGGCATCACAGACCTTGTTGTCGAGGATGTTCGAGATTTCCTTAATAGCAAGGAGTGGTACGCTGAGCGAGGCATTCCTTTCCGCCGTGGATATCTACTTGTTCGTTTCGTCCTTTGCCTCGCATTCAATTTGATACTCAAACCACTTATTTAGTATGGTGCTCCCGGATCTGGCAAGACATCTCTTATCCATAGCATTGCTGGAGAGCTGGGTCTGAACGTGTACATCGTTTCACTGTCTCGTTCCGGACTGGACGATACGGGTCTCGCCGAGCTCATCTCGGCTCTCCCAGAGAGATGCATCGCACTCATGGAAGACATTGACGCCGCATTCCATCACGGTCTCAGCCGTGAGTCCCCACACCCATCATCCCCCCAAACGCCCGACGAGCCTGCCCAACAACATGACATGCAACCCACCGGTCCCCCCGTACCCACCGGCAACCGCGTGTCTCTGAGTGGCCTCCTGAACGCACTGGACGGTATCGGTGCCCAAGAAGGTCGAGTCCTGTTTGCGACGACGAACAAGTACACCTCGCTTGATCCAGCGCTGTGTCGACCTGGTCGAATGGATTTGCACATCGAGTTTAAACTCGCGAGTCGATTCCAGGCCGAGGAACTCTTTAAACGGTTTTATGCCCCTTCGTCGTCGTCCACTGCCTCTACTGCTGCGTGCGCCACGGAGAGCACACGGGTGACGGCAGGAAAACGTGAGGACGGGAGCGCCAATGTGGATGTGGACGAGGATCCGCAGTCGAGAGATCTCATCGATCTGACCGAGTCACGGACGTCTCCCACCACCGCCCCCTTGTCCACCTCGCCCCCATCCACCCCCTCTGTCTCTGAAAAGACAGAAGGGAGGGACCCATCAGGGCTGGCGTATGTCGGCGTCTCACATAGCTCACGCGCACCCGTGCTCTCGCTCGACCGCATCCGTACGCTCGCGGTCCAATTCGCCCACGCCGTTCCTGACCGCCAACTGTCGATGGCGAGCCTTCAAGGTTTTTTGATGATGCACAAGACGAGACCGTTTGGGGCTGTATCGGATATTGGGGCGTGGGTGGAGAAGGAGTTGTCGGAGAGGAAGCGCACGGTGGATGGGGCAGCGTAGTGATTTTTTGGTCGGTGTAAATCTCTCCAACTCTCAGGCAATGGTGGGGGGATGTTGTGGCTGTGTCAATGCAACCGAAAAAGTGCGAGGATGATGCTGGTAGATCCCCGCACCTCACGCTGAATCTGAATACAGCATAACATTCATGATCCCTACCGCCTACAAATTATACTAGCAGTTGCTACGTATCCAGGTATATCTATAAACCAACAAAAACAATCTAGGTGTGCGTTGGTCAAGCAGGGCAAACATTGTGATTATGACCACGAAAGAATAACATGTAGGAATGATGGGTAAAGTACAATTGATTAAGCAACCGGAGCACGGGCGTATTTCCTGCGGTATTTGCTGTCGACAGACTCGAGATAAAAGTTACCAGGCCAGATGTTCTCGACCGAGCCTTCTGGTGTGTAGTTGACAGCGTTGTGGTTCTTTTCACGAAGCTAGAGAGTAGTGAGTACAATTGTCAGATAAAGCAAACACAAAAAGGGAGCTCACAGAGAGTGCATCGACGTATTCCTGGCAAGGCACGAGCTTCATGCTTGCCAATCGCTTGAGAAGGTCCATCTTTTCCCGAATCTCGGATGTGTCACCCTTGACACGGAGAGTGAAGAAACTGGATGCACAACCGCTTCCGAAAGCAAACATGCTCAGACGCTTGCCCTTGAGCTCAGTGGGCTCGACGGAAGAGAGGAGCGAAGCGAGACAGCCGTATAGGGAAGCAGTGTACATGTTGCCTAGACGTTTTGAGCAAGCCATGGCTGGTTCAACCTTTTTGTTGTAGGTGGCCTTGGATGCAGCAATAAAGGTCTTTTCAAGGTTCTTGTCGGTGAGCGATGCAGTGTAGGATGTAGCGAGGATGGTATCGGGAGAAGCAACATTGGCGAACTGGGGTGCTGAGGGGGAGTTGACAAAGTCGTTGTAGAATAAACGACCGAGACCCTTCTGGACTTGCTTGCCATAGGGGGCATGGAATACAGCATAATCCACGTCATCAAGGGAAAAGCCCTTGTCGGATTTGCCGTTGGCGTGTCCGTTTGCAAGGTGGAGCTTCTTCGCTCTGGCAGTCTTCTCACGGAAACGTGCGTAGGAAGCATCGAGAGCAGAGATGTAAGTAGTAACAGACACAGGTCCATCGACTTCGGGATACTCGGAATCGAGTTTGGGCTTGTAAAAGTCGTAGGTATTTGTCATGTGGTTTCCGTGAATGGCTGGGAAGTGGGCATCAAGTTGAGTTACCATTAAATCGGTCAAGACCTACGTTCGATGACGACTGGTGCGTTTGGACCGATAAGTATAGCACATGCACCAGCACCACCAGCAGGTCGTGCAGCCCCTTCGGCATAAATTGCGATATCGCCGGCCACGACGATAGCATTGCGACCATCCCAAGATGTCGACTCGATCCAGTTTACGGCGTTGAAAAGAGCAGCAGTGGAGCCGTAGCAAGCGTTTTTCGAATCGATACCCTCGATATCGAAGTTGCCAGACTCTGCAAAGAGATCCATGAGGTTTGTTTTGACGGATTTGGACTTGTCGATGATGGTTTCGGTGCCAACATCGAGACGACCAATGGATTTGGGGTCGATGTTGTATTTTTCGAGAAGGCCACTGACAGCTAAGAGGGGAGACGCGTCAAGACGATGTGCAAGACGTGACTGAATGCGACTTACCATTCAGGGCAAAGGAGTTGATGTCCTCACGGTCATCACAGCAAGCCATGTACTCCTGGCCAAGACCAATGGTGTACTTTCCGGCCGAAACATTGTCAAAGACCTCGAGGTCAGCCTCAGAAATACACTGAGAGCAAGAGTGAGGGACCAGTAAGGTGTCGTGTGAACAAAGCATACCCTGCGGGGGAAGTAGACCTCCATGGCAAGGATACCAACGTCCTTGGGACGGGGAAGGTCGTACTCTTCGAATGCGACGACGGATACGGGAGGGATGGCCATAGTTTGCAAGTGGAGATGGGGAAGGAAGTTGATATCGAAAAAGAGAAGAAGGTAGGGGGGGGATTATATAGTTCCAGTCGGATGAGGTTAATTTACATAACTATTTTATTTTATTTTCTTTGAAAATGATATGGTACGATATAATATTGGGCGTGGCGTGTTTCACCGTCTTGAACAGACATGTTTGCCTCTTTCGGTTCATTCAACGAGACAATCCTTCTGAGACAAGCGACGATGGGAAAGATCAATACCCCCAGTCATCGCCAACGTTCTATTACATCTAATGCCACGTTCTCCTGTATGTTTGCCGGATGGGTGCAACCCGAGCCCGGTTAGATCGATGCATCGAGTCTACACTCAGTTGTATCCTTGTTACTTACCACGATCAGATGGCGTGCCCTGCCACCGACCGCACAGATGAGTTCAACACTTTCTCGCGGCGACCAGGTCATCTCGTCCGCACTAACCCATACAGAGTAACAGCCTCCAAGCGCATATCACATCACCGCTAACAACTACTATCAGCATGCCTTTGCCGGCGGCCGCACGAGATAATACTCAAATTTGGACGACCAAGTTTGTCGTCAGCCTCATATTGCCCGGTCAGCCACCCGGTGAAAGATGACCCTACTACCTCCGTTCTCCACTCTGATATCAACTCGGCGCTCTCTTACTTAACCGAGGCCGGGTCAAGAACGTTCCATTACCACCATCAACAACGTCAAGATGCCATTTACTCTTTCCGCCCTTGTCGCTGGACACCCTCATCGCTTCCCTTCACGTTCCCCGACCAGCCCAAGAACCCATCAAAAATTTTACTTTTCCCCTGGCGGTCACACCCACGACCGCCACACTATCCCGCCCGAGCAATTACGTATCTCCCTTTCTGACCCTGTTCTCGTCGCAGCAGAACAGCGCCTTTCTGACGTCCCAGACGACCAGAGGTGGAGCAAGGATGGTGGCGCGAGAAAGACACCTAAACTTGGATCACTCGTGTTTCATCTCAATGATGGAATTCTCTCGCAGTGGTCGGGCGATGACAACATTGACGCCCTTCAAGCTGTGAACCCTCTGACGATGGCAACCAACGCCCAAGCGACAAGTACAGAGCATTCTTGGATGGCCGGGCTTCAAGGAGCTGCGGGGCACGGCTTGTGGAACCCGTCGGACGATTCATGCGATATTTCTGAAATAGTGACCATTCCGAGCGCGATCGATGACTCACCTGGCGACGCAGACAGCTCTGCCTCTGAGAATAGGTATATATTGACGGTCAAACTTTGGTTTATTAGTTCTCACTAGTGATATCAGTCGATCTGGTTCTGATCAGCTGGCGCCACTGGCTAGTGAAATGTTCAAACAAGAACTGTACATCAGAGGTTACTTGAAGAGGCCCGCGAGTCGGCCATCGAACGTCGTCCCACGAAAATCAAGAATCAACCTCATTTTTGGCAGCCGAAATGTATTCCCCAAGGTCCTAGGACGACGTCAAGGACGCAAGGTTGCAGAGTGTCTGAAAGCAGAACAGGTAAACCAGACTGGATAAATGTGCACTGCTAACCAATTTCAAAGGACGCAGCCGAGATACCTAGCGGACTTGATGCGCATCTTTCCGAGAAGCACCTCTCGACTGTTGGTCGCGTAACCCTCCGAACACCACACGCGGACGGCCTCGAATCCCCCTGGGTGGATACAAACACGTCCGCATCCGAGTCATTCGATCTACACGAGTTTTCATACATTACGGCATTCACAACACCGCCTTCCTCGCCTTCAATTGTCCTTGATGCGGAGACATTCAAGAAAGGGGTTGACCTTGGCGACAGCAAACATGCGGTATGACGAGGAGTTGTGTCACGACGCACGAATGTATTGAGTGGAAATGGGTCGGTGCGGCGTGGTGCCTTGAACGATGCCCTTCTTGGTACGCCCTAAAGTAAGACTCCTTGAGTGAATTTAGCATGTAGCTTCTCGGGGTCATTATTTTGGCACTCTAGCAATCAGGACTTCATGATTTGATGCGATAAGATTGTCAAAATGAAGCATTTCATGTCGGTACGGGCATTGAGGAGATGAGTCGCCTCTGGGTTCTAGAATTACATGGCATGTTTAACGCGTGTCATGATCGAAGGAACGATGCATGGAGTCGAGAATTGATCGTGTCACTTTGGGAGTAAACAAACGTACTAGTGCACGAGCCCCGGCGAGTCCTGCCCCTTATGATAACCACATAGTATGAAGCCGCAAGGTGCTTTCCAAACTGAATCTATATCAAGCGGGTTTCCGCGAATGAGTCTCATTGTCGATACAATTATCTTTGCTACTGCCTCGTGTTTATCAACAGTAGATGCCCCGTCACTGCCCTGCCATGCGTACAACTGACCTGAACCTCATGTAATATCAGTGGGCTCGTGTCCGTGTGGTGGTTATATCTACATCGGAAGCGCAATCAATCGAGCACTCACCAATTTCCATCATCTCCCATGTCGCAGGTCGTCGTCGATATGTCAGCTCTGACACTCGAAGTCACACCATATTGTTCTCCCTTTAACGACCGGGACGCAGACGTCACTCTCCACGCCTCAGACGGCGCACGGTTCGCTGTTCACAAGTTATTCTTGACCATGTCGTCACCCCTACTAAAGCGTTGTCTGATGCTGGGATCCTCTTCACCCGCCCCTGCTTTTGAGGGATTGGTCGTGAGGCAAGAGGGAGGCCGGGACACCATCGACCTGGTCGAAGATGGAGTGACGACAGAGAGGGTTCTCCAGTACTGCTATCCCTATTCCAACCCCATCCTCGAGAATCTCGACGACATCCAAGCCGTGCTAGAGATGATGACCAAGTTTGGGATGAAGGGCATCATGAACCGGGTACGGAGTCTACTAGTCCAGCCTTCGTTCTTAGAGAAAGAACCTCTGCGCGTGTTCGCCATCGCCTACCGCTTCGGGTTTGAAGCCGAAACGCGCCAAGCGGCCCGATACACGCTTCGCTCACCCATGTTCGGTCCGTACGTCAAGGAGCTGGAGCACATACCTGCGTCGGTGTACCACAAACTCCTTCAGCACCATCGCAAGTGCAGCGTAGCAGCGTGTTCGCTCACGTCTGATTTTTCGTGGTTCCCTGGTTTTGCGTCGCGCTGGGTATGGTTCCAGTGCGACGACTGTCTCCACCACTCGCTGTCGTGGCCGCTCGCAGACGGGAAGATTTACGAGGTGAATGCTTGGTTCATCGAGTATATGGAACGCACGCGGGAGGCGCTTCGGGAGCGGCCATGGGCCAAGGTGGTCTCCGATCCGCTGTTGATCGTAGAGGCACTAGAATCTGCCGCTGCCTGCCACACCTGTCGACCAGCAGCATATCTGGACTTGAGCACGTTCATCGGGGATCACTTCACGGCGGAGGTGGAAAAGGCGACGGAAGCGGTTCGTGCTTTTTAATTATTATTGATTTTGTCTCACATGTCCAACGCTTTGTCTAGGTGGAGCTTGATATATCCTTCTAAAGTCACATCGGGAGTAATGGAAATGGTAAAACGAGTGTTTAGATCATCGCATCGTGTATTGGCACCCACCTGCATGTATAACAGATACGGTAGATTTTCTTCGGGTGTAATACGCCGATCAGCAAATAACGAAGCCTATGTCATTTGCAAACAATTGTAAAGCAGGTTCACTGTTATTGGCACCTACAGTTGAGCGAGCAACACCACTGTAAGCTCCGTCTTCAAGAGGAGCTTTACATACGGCCATTATGAACTGCCGAATAAAGCGATGCTTGAACGAAGGAAGGCCATGGCTTGATTGTAAAGAACTAGTTATCAGAGGACCGCGGGGCAACTTGTACGAGTGCCCTTGTCCTGACTTTCGGGTTTGAAGAGAAGAGACTATGTTTGGCATTCTAACGTTGTACAATGGATGTTGGAATGTGATTTACAACCAAAAAATGGACAATGGAGGAAGCCAGGATGATCAGGAGGGCCGTTGATGGTCGCGTTGTGTTTATTCTCGTGCAACCAACCAAGGTCAGATGAAGAAGAGGAGGGATGAAGAGATGTTTGAATTGCCAGACTCATCGTTCAATGATCAAGATGGCATTCACTCACACTTTATCCTTAGTGAGCTTGGGGACATACTCAGAGAGTCGCAGTTCCATACCACATTGCCTGTTCAAGGCGGGATCAAGCTCAATGAAACTGACCAATGGTCGGATTTCTTCTCCCAATGCGCCGTCAAATCAAGTGATCCTTGAGTCGTGGTGTACTACCACTATAATGGGGGGCCTTGCTGAACACATTTGGTAGAGGTTTGTTTTCAGTACATCGAAGTTGAGCAGTAAGAATCCCTGTTGACCCGAACCCGTTTTTAGCTACTGTTTGTTTACTTATCGCCAAGTTGTCCATGTCCTTGTTCAAAATCTCAGTTCGTAGTAGTCTAATCATCCTTTCGCACTGTCAGATCTCCCCCCACTTTCGTTGTCAACTCAAGCTCGTACAACCCCCCTTGTTGCGGAGGAATTTCGCGGCGACACCTCGTATACGATATCCGC
>JBBPLM010000162.1:0-25289 GCA_038089795.1 Pulchroboletus neoregius | reverse complement strand
TTCTTGATCCGCTCCTCGTCCACAAACGCCTTTTCCACGCTGGGATACGTCACCCACTGGAACCCACTCACGTCGAGACCGAACGCGTCCGATTTTCCGCGCGCGTCGTGTACGACGGCTGGGTGTGTGTGGGACTGGATGTTGGACTTGGGCGGGTCTTGGACGTAGATGTATGGGGCGGCGGTGTCGTCCGTGTGGACGTAGTACTCGAGCGTCGTGTGGACGTCGCGCGGTGCGAGGATATCGACTGTCATGTTTCTAATCGCTGTTAAATGAGAAAATCCCCAGGTTTTATAGCGCGGGGATGGACGCGATGGTGCGTCGATTCGCCATTCGTTTGCTGACAAAAATGTGTGTCATACATACTACGAGTGAACTGACGTCATCTCGATTTGAAACATGTCTTAGCTCATCACTGATCACGTTTTTGTTGCGGGGTTAATTAAAAAGTGTCAACCTACTACGATAAACTACACGGTGTATATTTTGCGTAACGCGCCCATCGTGAAAAAGAAAAGGGTTTTACACGTCCGTTGGTTAAAGAAAACAAGCCGGAAAAAAGAAGAAAGGAGGGAGACTGAGACGGCGAATAAATAATATCGTTACAAGTGGATCATCGTGCACATGATCGCGATGCAACATGAGACAAACAGTGACAGACACTCCAAATCGCGTGAATAGTGTAACAAAACCGACACCAATGTTTTGGAGGGCGAAAAAAGAATCAAAAGGGAAAAATCGACGCACACAACGTCATGCTCAACGCTGCATCGCGTACCGCTCATACTTTTTGTCCCCCGATGACGTCGTCGCCATGTGTCGTTCATCCGCCTTATCTCTCACAAACGACGATAGTGGAGCGATCCCAATTCCTCCAGATCCCATAGCCGGCGTGGTTACGTATCCGTAGGGTGCCAATCGAGAAGACGACATAGCGGATTCGTCGGATCCCCGGAAAGCACGCTGCGGTGGCTGATTGGACAACGGAGATGGCGTCGGATGGAAGGGGCCAGTGCTGGGATGGAACGGCATCCGTCCCTCAGTTCGTAGTCCATGAGTCGATGGGGCCGGAGGTGGATGTGAGTAGTGTACAAAATTCAGCGCGCTCGATGGTGGTGAAGGCGATGGCTCGGGGGCGACAGGGCTATGCTGGGAGTACACCTCGCTTCCAGACGCTGAACCGACAGACGACGTCGATGCGAATGAAGCGCTCTCAAAGGTACTGCCCCTCGTTCCAGAACCAGCAATCGCAATCGGCGAGGATTGACTTGGGTTGGCCTCTTCCTTGACCGCGATCGCGCCCGCCCTTTCCTTCTTTCGGCGTTGAGTGGTCGCCACGTGTCCCTCCTTTTTCGCACGAGAGCGAGCATAGCGGAGACCACAACTGAGCCACAACACATGTTAGGGGGCAGTTCACGACACAAAAAATGTGGAATATTACGAACGCATTACAAAGCTCCTTTTTGCCGCTCGGACCTTTCCTCCATTCCGGGCTAGATGTCACCTTGCAGCTCGTGCATCGTATAATTCCAACAGGTCGGTTACTATTTCGACCGCTGACCGGTTCCCGCGCGGAACCTGGACTTACGCGGTGCCGTGGCGGGGGTACAACATCCGCCCCAGGGGAAATAGACGACCCAATATTGTCGGGCCGGTGCCTATCCGCGTAATCCAGGTCCGGACTTGGTGTAGGTTGGTAACCGTGCTGGGGACCCCGTGTGTCTCCGTAATTCGACGTTTCCGACGGCCTCCCGGAAGCTTGTGTTCCATACGATGTTTCACGCAATGAACACGGAGAGAGTGAGCTTAGCGTGTTTGTCGGACTGCTGCTCTGCGGCCACCGGTTATAATTTAGAAAGGATGTTGAATCAGCGTGACTGGACCACGGCGTAGACGAATAAGACGGTAAAGAGCCAACGAAATGACCGTAAGATGGCGATGGTGCATTAACCGGGGGCAACGTATAAGAGCTTGGCGACACATCGTATGAATGTTGAGTGTGGTGCGATGCATAACCGTCCTGGGCCCGACTCGCGTACGACGGATGAGCAGATGTGCCGGTACTGTTGCGGGAACCGTTCTGGATGGTATGACAGGCAAACATAATTGTGCCTAACTTGGGAGTAAGCAACGCATGGCATGACGTCAAACAAACCACGAACCATGAGGTATGAAAACGCTCTCTACTTCACCAACGACGGTTGGCATCGTGCCAACGATCCTCCATCTTCTCGTACAGCTAGTTTTGGCGCTACTATCATGTGTGGACGTCTGTACCGCCGACGCACGTTTGGCGAACTCCTTGGCGGAAGGTTTGTTGGAATACTCGTGGCTAGAGTCGGGGGGCCAGCTGAACAAGACCTTGTAGTCTTGGGCACTGGAGTTGGAGAGAATTTGAAAAACTCGAGTGAGGACGCCGGGCTGTGGGCAATAGCAACGGAGTCTCTGGTCGAGGAGCGAGAGCTGCTCTGAACTCATTGTAGGCGTGCCGCACCAGTTCGTCCAGGGCGTCTTGTGTTGTTCGTCATTGTCCGCTGGTACAAGGTCGACCACGGCGTGGATGAAACACAAGACGAGGCCCTCAGCGGCCCAGCTGATTACGATATCGACTGCCCTATAGTGATTGTCAAATGCGATCTTGTCGCCATCGCTCCATTGCGGAAGGGTGCCTGTGTGGCCGAGGAAACGGCGAACCCTTGAGAGACGGCAGTACCTAACCCTGGTGAAAGGGTTAGGTATAGGGCGAAGCTATAAAGGGCAGAGACGAACCTTGTTACAGTGCCATGCATTGTTCGTTGTTCGAGAGCCTCTGTGAGGTCGGCTCTGGCGGAGGCTTGTTCCTCTGGGTGGACAAAGTTGAGGAGGGACTTGCCGATGAGGAGCTCTGCCTGATCCTCGAGATGACTTGTGAGGACGGGGTCGAGGTAAATGAAGTGTAAATCGGATGATAACAAAGACCAGTCTAAAAGTCAGAGGAGGATTAGTAAAAATGAGCCCGAGAGAGTGGAATGGAGAAAAGACGAGATGATCGGAGGTCCGACCGGCAAACAATGGAGGAAAATATATATGAAACGGGCGCACAAAAAGAAAGATGAAAGACTTACAGCAGCGGGTTTCACCATTTTTTGGTGGATTGTGAGTGGCAGAATCGGGGGCAAAGGAAGTGGGCATGGATGTGGCGGAAGAGGAGAGGGTGTCTTGATGAGGGTAACCTTGGAAGGAGGAAAGGGGTAAGTGGGATCTGGGTGGTTGGTTATGTATGGGAGGAGAGTCAAGGAGTGTTTGTTGGGACACGCCTCGTTGGGATGGCATGCGGAAGCTCATGGTTGGCAGCTGATGGAATAGATTGCGTACGCGAGGACCAATAACAGTATACTGGATGGTGCAGCACGGGGAGGAAGAGAGAACGGAGAATGAAAGTACGGGGATCTGTTTATTGAATCGATCAAAGGGAAAACGGGGACTGGTATACCCGCCGTGTTCGAGTTGGGATGATGCGAGTGCCCAGCGAGTGTGAGACTGAGGAGTACTAGTAGTAGTAGTAGATGTTGAGTGTTCGAGTCTGAGTTGATCACGCTCTTACAGTCTGATTAAATATCTTGGGCTGAATAATATATAGCCACTAGCTGCCAGCGAGGAGGGGCCGACGCTCCTCTCGAGCAAATAGATTTAACCACCAAGTAAGTACCCCAGCTCGACGTGGTTCCATGTGCACCACCTGCATGAAGCTGACGATGGTGACGGTGCCGAGCAAGAGAGAGGGTCCGATCAATTGAGATCCGGGTTTGAGATCCTCATTTTATTCATTTTATTTCCTGCCAGTGCCCGTCCATTCCAGCACGACCATGTCCGTCTCGGTAAGGCTCCTACCTGCCAGCTGTGGGTCCGGCAGATCCTATGTACTTACTACTACCCTTGCCCTTTCGTCATCATGACTACTAACAAAACGTACGGCACCATCCATTTTCACCGAAATTGCCTTTTACAGTAGCTTCTCCATTTTCGCAAGATAACGTCTCACTTGAAGGGCGATCGCGATCGCATTAGACATGGCCGACCACAAAAACATTTGGGTCGCAGCTGCAGATGGCGACATCGCACGCATCCAGGTTCGTCCGCTTCCTCGACGATCACCCCTTCTTCTCATCTTCTTCACAGGAACTCATCGAACAACAATGCACGTCCCGTTTCATCTCATGAGTCATCCATCTGAAAAAAAAAAATTGACCAGCCATCTCTCCAAATGCGCCAGATACCTTCACATACACCCCCATGCATGCAGCAGCATCGTATGCCCAATTGGACGTCTTGGCTTATCTCGTCCAACAAGGTATTCACCTACCATTCACGACGACATCCTTTAACGCTTCCTTTAGGTGGTGACGTAAACATCACCGATGAAGATGGCGACACGCCACTCTACACCGTCGAAAACATCGACACTGCGCAGTGGCTTATCGACCACGGTGCTGTCATTGACCGGCGTAATGCCGCAGGTGTATCCGTAAGCGCTCCCTCCCATCTTACCCCTCTCCCCCTCATCATCCCGCAAAAGCCAATCGAGCACCTTGGCGAGGATTTTCCGGACGTCGCTGCCTTTTTGCACTCACGATTCCACCCCTCGGCCCCTCCGAGCAGCACCACGTCTGCTCAGTCCCAACCCTCGCAGCATTCCCAAAACGCCGCATCAGAAACTTTGACGTCTAATTTGATCCAGTCTGTCAGTGACATCATGCAACGTGCAGATGCAGAAGGAACGGACCCAGATGAAGAACTTAGGGCAGCTGTCAGCCGAACAGTTCTCGAAGGCGTCTTGGCCGGGTATGAGCTCTCCACCCAAAACGGCGCGGACACCTCGAACCAAGAAGATCAACATTCGAAGCGACCTAGAATGAATGGCTTTCACGACCCATAAGTGAATGAAGTAGACAATCCATAGTTCACTCGTACTATTCCCCGTACCTAGACTACCATCCGTTCCGGTGATCACGATCACACTCGTGATCGATCGCAATGATCAGACACTGTCATTGTCAATCCAAGCCATGACACTCCTGTCCGACCACAGCATTAGTGAGACGCTATGGTAGAGAGACGAGTCGGCTCAACCCCTCGGAGGACCGGAGGGGCTACCACGTCGACCCACACATTCCTCAGGGCCGCAGCCCGCCGGATAAAACATTAGAACGGCGACAACCCGTCTTCCAATGACCCGAAAGAACTCTAGCGCATCGCACGTCGTGGGTATCGCGGCATACCAGTGGGTTGGGTCTGTTCTTGCACCATATTATCAATATGTACGCCCATGTTTGCCCGTATCAAATGGTTTCATTTTCAATTCGAAGCACCCCACCCATAATTATGCGCACATTGAAGGCGTTCTTGACCAATCGTCGTGAGGGCTCTTTTCGCTACCCTCGACCGCGGGCATCCTGTGCGTGTTCCATATTGTGAGGCAGAGAAGCGCGCGCCGGAAGGCGTCAGAAGCGAAGTCGCGGGCCGAGGTGCCATTTGTCGAGCAGTGGAGCAAAAAGCTTCTACAGACACCGTCGCAGAGAGCTCAGTCTTCTGCTAACTAGATTAAGAACCGTCCCACTTTAAAGAATAAAGAACAAGATATATAAAAAAGAGACGCGAGGCAAGTGAACGCACCATGCAACTTCCGCACCTAAGTGAGTTTCCTTTTTGGGATACGTGATACTTCGCCTAGATGAGTCACCATCACCCTGGGTAATACGAAACGCGTGTACGCCGTACAAAATTGGAGAAAATGGCGCCGTTTGCGACTCTTGCAACGACGATTACGCATGAGGACATACAAGCTCGAGGCCACAGACCACACGAGACCCCTGTGCTCAGCCTCTCGACAGAGGCCCAAGCCAAGGGATACCAATCCATATGTATCCCGCTCACCACCGGGAAATGGCGGGAGCGGTGGCAAAACATGTGCATCATGCCTTCCACGGGAGCTGCAGGCAACGAGGAGGTTATAGCTGCAGAGAGGGCGGCGGAGGCATGGAGGAAGTCGCCTTCATTTTTACTTGATGAGGTGACGATAACAAGACTGGGTGAGATCTGTTGCCCCCCCCCCCCCCCCCCCCCCCCCCCCCCCCCCCCCCCCCCCCCCCCCCTCGGGGCACTAGGAGTCGAAGGGGAGGGCGGGGGGGCGGCGTTCTTTTTTTTTTGGGGGGGGGAGGAAAAAAAGACGGGGGGAGATCTTTGGCCCCCCCCCCCCCCCGCTCCATCGCTCCCACAGTCCTGTGCCACTCATAGGGAAATTGATAGATGAGGCGGAGATCGTCGTGGCAATGGCATCCGACTGGCTACAGTTGGATGCCACTGATGATTGGATCCGTCATGACTCTGGCATCGTGAGTTCTTTTCGCTCTGTTCAGACGACGGCCATCTACGACACAGTCGTGCCTTTGGCATGCCCTGTCCAAAAAAGTCACGGTCAATGGGCGCAGCTCCAAACCCGGGATGATTCTGCTGACCGAGTCCCTGTGTGGTCAGGCGCTCCAACAAGAAGTTGCTTACGCATCGTATCTCAACATTCCTACCATCATCCTGCCTCCACCTAGAAACAGGTCGCATGTGGCTTCATATGGACGTATCGTAAATGAATGCCTTCGGAATATCCCGTACATGCACTTCTCGGTTCGACTACCCATCTATGACCCCGCAGTATTTCAATCAAAAGAACCACCGCCTTACGGAGATCCAAACTCGAGTGGCGCTTCGACCGCACAATCGTGCTCGCCGAGACTTGCGCTCTCAGGGGTAATCTCACAAAAACATCTCAAATCTCCCAAGGCGTCCGAGGGTGAACTCAATGCCACTTGGGAGATGTGGGATGTTATCCGTACCGTCTGCGATAACAGTCTACGGTTAACGTTGAGTGAGCCGTGGCACGTGATGTGTCTGTTCGTTTAGTTGTGCTAATGTCCGCAGCACTCGATCTCACCCCACCGCTTCCCGCAAACGCGGGCGTGTTGGACCGATGGGCGGCTGAACCCGTTCAATACATCCTTTTGCCTGCGTCTGCATTTATCGCAAACGTCAAAGGTTATCCTGTCTTACCAAAAGGCACTCAAGCATTCATTCGGCAGAGCATGATCGTAAGCCGTACGATCATCTTCTTTGACGTAGCATTGACCTTGCGAGTACAGCATCGCCCGACTTTCATCTTGTCTGGTGTTGATTCCGGCCTCCACACCATGGGTGGTGAATCTGCTTATTCACAGTATGTAAAACATCTAGAGAAAAGCAGCATTGTCGTACAAGCGGCAAAGACGGAGGGATCCGTTGAAAACTTTGCGCAGGGCTATCAAGATTACCTCCAAAATCCTTTACAGGTATGCCCGTGATCAGCGTAGCCTATGGTGCAGCGGTGATAGCGACGTATACACAGCCCCTCATGGACAACCTTCAATCAATCACGTATCAAACGTTTGAGCAGGATCCTGTCAAGTATCACAACTATGAAGAGGTTAGGGTCTTTGTCACACAGTGTTATCCGCGCTGTATTCATCATAATCGGTAAAGGCCATCTACCGTGCCCTCGTGGACTGGCCGGATAGGGAGCGCATGTGCGTTTGGTGCCGCCTTGCTTGGTAATGTGACCTAATAGCACGTAGTATCATTTGTGTCGCAGGCGCCGGGCGTGGTCCCCTCGTTTCTCGAAGCCTCAAAGCTATCCAGAGGGCAAAAAGGGAAGCACTTATCTACGCAGTCGAAAAGAACCCGAATGCATTTGTGACGTGCGTCCTCACCTACATGTGCCCTCAACCCTTTTTTGTTCATTCGATAGGCCAGCCTACAAGGACGCAAGGTGAAAGAGTGGGGTTCTTCGGTGGAGCTGATCGCTGGTGATATGAGACGGGTCGAAATACCGGAGCCTGTCGATATCTTGGTCAGCGAGCTTTTGGGGTCGTTTGGAGATAATGAATTGAGCCCTGAGTGTTTGGACGGCGCGATGCGGTTTTTGAAGCGTACGTACGTTCGGGCTTTCCTCTGTGGCTGCGTTGCTGATGGACACGGTTAGCGGATGGCATCTCAATACCGTCATCCTACACGGCACATCTCGCACCTCTGTCTTCCTCAAAGCTATATAACGCTGCGAGGGAGACCAAGGATCTCAAGGGCGTGGAAACGCCGTACGTGGTGATGTTCCAAAACGTTAATATTCTCAGTGGCGATGGCGGTGGTGCCGCAGGACGATGTGGACCAAAAATACAAGAATGCTGGGAGTTTGAGCATCCCAGAAAAGACGTAACTCTTGATGAGAGAGGTCAGGCACGGATCGCTTGAGCAAGTTACACATGGGGACTCACGCCAAGACAGGCTTACCTCTCACGAACAGCCACAATGTTCGTTCTGCCAAACTGTCGTTCCATATCCCACACGCGGGGGTGATGCATGGACTGGCTGGTTATTTCGAGGCGGTATTGTATAGCGATGTAGGGCTGAGCATCCATCCGTATCGCAAAGAGCGGCTTTCCAAAGACATGTTGAGTTGGTTTCCACTGTTCTTCCCCTTTCGGGTGCGCATCTCCCTATCTCTACTTGGTTCAGGGATGACGCACTGATACGTTTCAGGAACCACTCTACCTACCTAGCAACTCGGAGCTGCAGGTGTCGATATGGCGTCTCACGAACGAGCGACAAGTGTGGTACGAGTGGTATGCAGAATCGTATCTTCCCGTCGCGAATGCGACCCTGCCGCTTGAACATGCTCGGGACATATCTACTTCCCACGGACTGTCTTTTTCCAGCACATCGACGCACGCCGCTGTCCCGAGCCCTGTCGTGGGTGTGGTTGACGTGTTTCCGCTGGTGGAACCTCGGACGGAGGATCATCGAGGGAGTATGGAGGTCAACGCATCATGTGGTGTTGTCAAGATTGGCCAGACGGCGTTGCATAACCCGAGTGGGAGGAGCAGTTGGATCGGTTTGACATGAGACCGTGATCAAAAATAACCTTTTTGGTTACAGTAAACACAGTCTTTGGATGCTCGGACTGGATTCGGGACTAGAGAAGCTAGGATCACATTGAAATCAGGCGAATAATGGCTCTAAAGATGTCGTTGGTATATCGAAACTAGTCGTCGTAGTCGTATGGAAATTCGTTGCGGTCGTCTAACCTGTCACATTGTCACCTCCCAACCGATCCGAGACAGACAGCTAATAATATTTCATTCAAAATAAATTGAAACTCCGACCATATCCCTCTTCTCGGTAGCCGGTGTCGTTCTTTTAATCCATCTTCTCTCTCTCTCTTCCACTAGTCTGCTTTTTTGCAACACCCAGCGAAACTTCGCGCACTCGTTCACTTTACAACAATGAAATTCATTACCCTCGTTGCCGCCATCGCCGCCATTGTTCCAGCCGCTTTCGCCCTGACCATCAACTCCCCGTATGTCCCGTCATCTCACCCGCTCTTTTTTTTTCTTTACTAATTATCATCCTTGCAACAGTTCCAGTGTTGTTGAGTGCGGTAAGTTTCTGCGTCTCCAGGATGAATGGAACTGGTGTTGATGATCTGGCCAGAACCAACACAGCTTACTTGGTCGGGTGGAGAAGCGCCTTACTACTTGAGCATCCTTCCCGGTAAGCGACTCTTTTTTCTTGCACACGCTCGCTTGAGCTGACTGGACGGTAGGTGGTCAGCCCACGGGTACTCCTGTAAGTGCACACACTCTTTTTTTTGTGGATTTTTGTTCATCTGCGTATTCTAGCTCGAGACGTTCCCTACTCAGAACGGTACCGAGTACACCTGGAATACCGACCTCGCAGCCGGCACCAGTATGTAAGCATACCTTTTCTGCTATGTTGTTATCGGGCCCATGCTCATTATTTTGTGTAGTTCTATTTCTTTGAAGGACAGCACTGGGGCAATAGCTTACTCTAGCCAAATCACAATCCAGGCTGGAAGCTCTACGAGCTGTATCAACAGTTCAGCCCAGCCCAGCGGTACCAGTGCCTCTGGCGCTTCCACAGCTAGCTCGGGAACTACTGCCGCTGGCACCACTGCTGCCGGAACTACTGCTGCCGGAACCACTGCACCTGGAACTACTGCTGCTGGAACTACTCCCGGTGCTTCGAGCTCCCCTACCATCACCGCCTCTGGCTCCAGTGCTAGCGGCACCTCGACCACGACCAGTGGTGCTGGCCGTCTCAGCGTGTCCTCCGCGTTTACTGTTGCTGGTATCATGGGCTTGGTTGGTGCCGCACTCTTTTGAGTGTAGGTTGACTCGTGGTGTTGTGACAAATCATCTATGATGATGGACGATGACCATTGATACCAGGGTTGTTTTTATCGTTCAGTTATATACACTACCTGTCGAAGCTGTGACATGTTTGTCTTCCTATTGATCACTACGTTGGTTTGTAACTAAAGCTAGTTGTGTCTCGCGGGTGATATAGGACTTTTCTAGATTAGCTTAATCTTTAGACTTGTCACTGTCCAAGTGTTTGGCAAGCGTTTGACTGGCATCCATAAGAACTGTCAGTGGATTGAAGAGGGTCGGTCCTCGCGTCACCCTACTTGGAAAAATTGAAAGGACCTGGTGACATACACTATTACTGACAGCGACAATCTCCGTTCATCGTTCCATGGTCCGTGAACAGGGACGCATGGACACAAACGAACAAAAGGGACTGCGTCTACTGTCACCTTGCGCCACCTTTCGAAGAGCAAGTAAGAAGTCCATGGCATATGTATGTCCTTCGTTCGCGTTTCTTCGGCACCGCTCGTCCCGGACGCCTTGGCTTGTTAAAACCGAGTTCTGAACCGAACTCCATCGGTGGATTCGTGGACTTTTTACACTTTTCATCTCAAATGTCCCATCCCGATCGCGCTTTCTTTATATATTTCGGCATAGTGGTCAACTGTCGTGACGAGAACCCACCAAAGGGAGGGATGGCACGAGAAGAGGGGGACGCGTCCAAATGCCAAGAGGGTCAGGAGGGCCCGTCCCGCGGATACCCTTCGGAACGGATCGTGCGCGAGGGGATTCGTGCGTGTTTCTTTCGACGAATCGACGGATACTGAATCATTGGCTTTTTCGTTTGTCCGCCGAGTCCGCGATGCAGCGAACTCGAATATTCAACGTCGGAGTCTACTTGTGCCCCATTCGGGATCATAACGAGAGAGAAGTTGGAGGACGTTCCCCGGCGCTCCGCTACTCAGCGACTTCGAACGCACCTACCTCGAACAACGCGTAATCGGGGTTGTTGATAAACTTCCTCGACGTATTACGTGGAGACCCAGGCACGTGTTTGATCTGCTTTGCATTATTTGTCTTGCCAGTTCTAACCCTTGTATCGAGGACAGCAATGTTTCATTTGGAGACGCTATCGATGAGTCCAAGGCCGCCGTAGAATGGTTCTTGTTACGTGCCAACACAGGGGGTATGACTGTTGAAACGGATTCGCATATGGGCGTGCACCATACTGTACGCCATCTCAATCGGTTCCGAACGGAAAGCCCTACGTTGATCCAATCAACGTACCTGCGTGTTAGAATGTGAATGAAAAAAGTGTGTACGGGACGATGCATCTTCTTTCGTCTTCTCTTCTTTTTCAAGGGTCCAGCTGACGAACGGGGATTATGGGTTTTGATAGGGACTCGTCCTGGCGGCCGTTTTGGTACTTCCCTGATTCCATTTACGTCCAGGACGGAGACCGTCGCTGGTGTCGTGCGTGTTGCATACGTCACTGGACATGCGTAGGCCTCGCGGCGGAGCAGACAAGCGACGGCGCGCGCATTGAAGAAACAAACACGAGAAATGACTTGAAGTTTGTCATTCGACGTTTGTATGAGGGAGAGCTGAAAACGTCTCGGGAGCTGCCATTCGAGGAATGAACACATTTAGGAGCACCTCCCTTTTTCACCTCATGTTTTGATCGATAAGCAGGCACCTGCAGGTTACTCCATCATCAGGCTGATCTCATTTTGATGGTATGACGAGATAAGTTAACCGAAGCCAAGTATAGGTGCTTGCTGTCGAACATGATCGATCATGACTGATGTTTATCGATTCCTGATCCTCCGTTGTTGAAGGGAGTCAAATCAACATCTCACCACACACTCTAGGGGCGTAAGCAGCGCGCGCCGTTCTCGCAGTTGAAATTGTGGTAGTGATCCTGGATCACGACCGGGAGTTCCAGGAGACAGCAGGTTCTTCCGAGATCCCCAGGGCAGTAGACCAGAACAGTTCTCGCAAAAGATGACCTTCGCCTGCGGGCTTGCATTACCACCAAAAGCTGTTGCCCCTCGCTTGGTGCCACTGGCATCCATCATGTTTTACTGCCTCGGTAGTTTCCATTGAGAGCTGTTAGACGACTTACCAGTACACACACGTCATGTTCTGCCACATTAGTTCGTTCAGCGAACTTGATCATCTCGCTTGATAGTGGAGAAGAACGTTGCGGGGTTCGAAGACGTGTGGCACATCAGCAATCGATGTCAGTGGTCAGCATCGCGATTCGTTTATTTACAGATCCACTCACGGGTTCGATTATATTTTCAATCTGAGGAGTGGGAAGACCCGGATCGCTTGGGTCGTTATCCAACTTGGCCATCATTCGTTTCATCTCGCACAATGGATCTCACTCTCTCGAATGATGGTTCTACATTAGATGAGGATTCTCACCTTCGTGGAGGGTGTAGAGGGGAGTTGACCAACGGGGGAAGGCCCTGTTCATGATAGTATTTTTGTGCTTGGTGCATCCTGGATATCATGCTTGAGAATGCGGCGGCGCTGATGTGTGACATGTCGCTCTTGTCAATGGTTCGAATTCTTCCGTCTGTCTTCCTGTTTCAAAGAGATGAATTGATCCCAGCGATATGTATATGAGCATGATAGTGGTTCATACGCGATGACTGGTGGTGTACCCAACACATTGGAAACTTGCGGCCCCGGATCTTGCCAGCGATGGCGTTGCAAGGGTTGGCGCGTCATGGTCTGTACACCGGGGGGGAAAGAGATCAGGGTCTCACTTGAAAATTAATCATCAGCGAACATCGTATCCTAAACTGCTGGCCTGGGAACGTCAGCGACTGAGTCGACCTGTTCGAGGTGTTATCTTCCAACTTCCGAAACTCATGACTTTTGACATATTTTCCTGGGAACGGACGATCTATTTCAGAACGAGGTCATGCTTTCCACGACCACCATTTCGTCCTGTCCAGCAAGGTTCGTGATACTGATCGTGGCCAGTAAAAAAAACTAACCTTACGCCATCGATAGTGTATCGACCAATACCCTTTGGCCGGACAACTTTCCGAGAAGGACGGTCATGGTCGACTTTGCGCCCAACGCCAACAGTCACAATACACGCAACGTCGAGGCCAACCATCCTGACGACGTTCCTGTCCTTTTCATCTTTTCAAACGTGCAAGATAACACACAGATCGATCACGTTCATCCCTTGCACCTTGGTGGCTCCCAGCCGTTTCACGCGTCAAGTCAGCGTCAGGAGCTCGGCCAATTTTAATACATTCCTGTATTTCTGTTCCAGATCTATTCCCTTTGATCGGAATGGTTAAACGGCGTGTTTTTATTTCGTTTTCACTGGTAGGTTTTTTTGTTTGCGTTCCTAGCCGCTTGGCAGTCTGCTTGCCATGAGGGGATGGGATACCCCCTTCGTCTGACCTCGTGCCAGTTTACCCTTCCTGCCCATTTCGGTCTTCTTCTTATCGAAGAATCTTGGCGACGTGGCACCTCTCACCTCTCCAGTGCAAGCACAGGCTTTTTGAGATCATAGGTCCGCAAGGGGAAAATCAGGGCGTTCACTCGAGCACAGCTTCGACATGGCTCGCTCGCCCTTCTCTTTCTCTCCTCGCGCGCGCTCTACTTCATGGTTCGCATTTTCGGTTCTCCCACGATCACTTCGTACGAGTGGTGGATTCCGCTGCCCCCGAAGGTCGTTTCTTACCAAATCGTGACCGAGCATGCGAAATATAAAACCTGTGACTCTTTTCCGTATGGTCTTTAAACCGTCCCGGAATCGTTTTTTTTTCGACGCAGACCATCATCCATCTGTCGTCGTTTCCTTTTCACTTGACCTCGTCATAATCGTTCGTGCTCTCGTTTCCCCTCCGTCATCGTTCCCCCGAAACCAACGTCGGCCAACTCGAGAATGTGTAGCATGGAATGGTCAGTCTGTGATTCTGTCAGCAGGGGGTCGCGTTCAAACCCTTGGTCACTGTAGCGTCGGAGATCAGTACAGGGGTTGTGGGGTAGGCTCGCTACGAGTTGACGTGGAACCACGTTTACTCACACGCGTTCTACCCTTCTTTTCTTCTTGTTACACAGCACTACGTTCGGGTCTATCAGACCGGCCTCACGATTGACTGTGGTTCCCCGGGATGCAAGCTGAGCAGCGCACACATGCACAAGACGGCACGGAACTGCGGATGTGTCTCTGTACGTCTTCTCCTCCCGTCTCTCCTCGTCCAGCCATGTCGTCATCGCCATGATGGTCTATTCCCATCCTTGTCTCGTTTTCTTGCAGAAAACTCACGTACTGGTTGGCTCGTTTTTCTATTTTGTTTTGCGTCTTGACTAGGAACATACCGACTATCGGCGCGTTCGCAATCTATTTCAAACCAAGTGCGATGCATGCCAGTTCGAAGACTATGCATTAGACAACCAGCGTCGTCTCGGTCGTCACGGCCAATGGTGACGCGAGGCGATGAAGTCGTGCCACCCTCTCACCGCCGCCGCCGCCTCCGCCTCCGCCTCCGCCACCCAACACACACCTGTGTAGTACCTTTTGTATCCGTACTGAACTATTATCCCCAAACGAAGGAAGAACTATAACCAAAGAAAGAAAGAAAGAAGAAGAGGGGGTGGGGGAAAGAAGGGAGAAGGAGATCCACTTGTCCTCGCGGCCCTGTCGTATTCCACATACCTGCTTTTTAATTTATGTTTTTTACCGGCTCCTCCCGGATCTGCGCGATCCAAATACGTGCTCGTCTTTTCGTTGCTCTTGTTCATCGCGATCAACGACCATGTAACAGCCCCCCTGATTCATTGATCAAGGTCACAACCCTGAGCTTGGCCTTGGGGTGTTTTTACGACGAGAGCTGGATCCCCCTCTCTCTTGCTTCTGAATGGGGACGGAGACGCGAAATTTCAAAAAAAGAAAGGCAAAAGATCGTTAGGATTAGCCTGAGCCAATCAGTAATCGGACGCATCAGATTCCGATGGTAGCAGGGGACCACTATAGACCCAATCCATGACAGATCAGTGCACGCGAAACAAGTGAGACGTCCTGTACATATGCATATGGGGCCCTGGGCACTCGGAGGGTACCTTGACAATGCGCGCCGACCGCGCCCATAGCCCAGAAGTGATACATATGATAGACGTCAACGTGCTTCCCCTGTCAGCGCTAGCTGTGAACTCGGCAGTGTGCGATGGCTGGCAACGCCAGTTGGACTATCCATACGTGATGGCATATGTACAGCTCCCAGGTTCCCCATTTTTTAGATCTCTTGTACGTCTACGGTACGGACGGCGACGATTGGAAGCCCCTCGAGTTCGTAAACACTAGACACGACTCCGCGGAAAAAAAGGCAAGCGAGGGATTCGATTATCGAACGATCTCTCAAAACGACCACCGACAACGACATCCCGGATTTGCATGGTGCATTGCACGCTGCGAGCTGAATGTTTTTTGATGTCATATCCATTTATGCATACGGAGATAGATGCGGACGCGGTCCTCATACAGGTACTTGTAAAAGGTGCGACAAGCTACGGCAAGCACGCCCCCACTTGCTGTGCTGCCTGGACCCAAGAAACCCAGGGGCGGCCCAAGTCGGACAATTTGGGCTCAGCTTCTCGCCGCGAAAAGCCATTTGGATTTCAGAACCGTTTGCCCCCACGTTTAATGGGCTGTCGAAGTCCTGGGGCAGAGGCAGCCCCGCTTCTGATCTGGGCAGCGCGTTTCTTTCGTTCCTCTTCGCTGTCTTCGTCGGAAGACGGCGCACGAGGTTTGAATTTCTTGATGGGTCGGACGGGCGATGAATCTGTATCTGGTGGTGGTGCTTTGGTGACGCTTCGGTTCCGAGCACCACCTGCCTCCCGTGATGGTGTCGGCGACCGCATGCGTATATCAGGCTGTTGATTTGGGTCAGGCCCTGGGGTTGGCTTTGGAGGCAGGATAGAGGGGTCGTCTTCCGGTTCGGTGGCAGAGTCGGAGCCTACGGTGTGATTAATCTGACTCGTCGTCTGTGAGGGCGGGACGCGCCCCCTCTTTGAGCTGCCTGAGACACCATGACGATCCTTGGAATTCGATTAGTCATGTTGGGATCTCGACGTGACAAAAGACCCACATTTGGTTCAGGCGTAAAGCTACACGTGGTTTTAAGGCGCTCGAATGACCCTTTTATTTTTGGCGTCGGATCTGGGGGAGGAAGTAATACCGGGGGGTTGGCCTCGGTCGATATAATAGCTATAACGCAATTCTATGTAAGAGAGCAGCATGACTTGAAAGTAACAATGACCCACGAGGATCTGAAATGAAGTTGAACACTGCGGTAATGCGCCTAATCGCCGTGGCCAGACGTGGTTTCGACAATGCATTCTTAACGTGTGTGTCGAGCGTTCTACGTGCGGTTCGAGCGACTTTATCGATAGTCTGGAGTGGAGCTCCGTCAGAACCATACACATGATTGGAACGATCTTACCTTTTCGAGATCGGAGGGTGAGAGATCGCCAACGATATCTGAAGAAGAGAATGCGAGATGGTTCACGCTTATCAGAGGCATGATGAGGTGTTTTGATAGGATGTCGGCTGAAGTTTTGTAACCGACAAAGATAGTTTCCCATCGCCACTTGAAGGCATTGCACTCTAATTGGAATGCAAAATCCTTGAAATGGCACGCATCAGTCGACAGGTTGGTCGTGAGGTTCGGGGAAAGGGTACCCCAAATTTAGATTCGAGGACTTCGAATGAAAGCTCCGGCATGCCGCCGAGAGTATGGACACTGGACAAGAGATCAAGGGAGCGTGTTCGCCACGCCTCTTCGTCGTCGTCATCGAGGGGTGGCGAGTCGATCTGTTTGTTACATTCACGCCACCGCCTCGCAAACTGTTTACTTGATAGCACTGGGTAGTGGCTAGAAATAGAATTCGCTTGGTTAATCACCGACGAAGATGGACTGACCTTCGGCCCACGTCTGTTTGGTGTCGGTGACCATGATGCAGCAGGTGAGGTCCACTGGAGAAGAATGGAATTTCTGACCAATGAGGACGGTGGCAGAGTGCCGAGAAAGACGAGATCAGGGGTGATTGAATGAAAAAATGGAAGAAAAGACGAACGATGAGATAAGGGGTCGAAGTGTGAGCGTCGACCTTGACGAGCCATTCTTTTGCAAGAAGGAGATGCTAGGATGGTATGAGTATTTTCCGCGGAAATGGAGGTGATCGAGTGCTTACCTCGTTGAACGAATCCATGTCAGTGACAAGCAAAGTCAATCTGCCAGTCAACAGAGTACTTACCCCGCTGTGGATCGGAGTTTGAATCTTTACTGTATGTCTCCCATCAGGCGCCAACTTGGAGAGTACTTGCAATGTATGGTGATGACGAGTGGCTGCCGCTGCGACTCACCGTGCTTCAGTCGTCCATCCTCCACAGAGATCTCAGCCTCGCCGTGCTCGACGCCTACGGGGAGACTCAGTTTGGCCGTGATGTCGCTCTCCCGGGTAGTGACACACCCAGAATACGGCTAAAGGAGATGCAAGTATCAAAGCTACATGCGACTGCGTTCTGGGACAAGGCACGGCGTGAATGGGCGGTGGTCGACATGGGGTCCAAACATGGGACATTCCTGCAACCCACACAGTATCCCGACGCTGAGCCGATCCGTCTCTCCCCTTCCCGTATGGCGAGTATACCACGTCCGTTACGCCACCTCGACCGGCTGATCATCGGTAGCACCACCTTCCTGTGCCATATACACGAGGATCGGACACCCTGTGCTGAATGCACTTTGACCGATCAGGGTGTCATACCCCTGTTTGCCGTCTCTAGGGAGAGCAATCGTGCTGCGGAGAAACGGCCCCCTGATACGGCCCCCACGGAGGAAGCGAGAGATGCGAAAAAAGCACTGACGTCGCTCAAACGCACCCTTCTCGCACGACTCTCCCCGCCTCGTCATCACGCCTCACCGCCCCCCGCATCCTACCTTGACCGGTCTGCACGGCGTCGTGCCATGCATCCCAGTTCGCAGTTTGACAGCCCTGGCGTGCAGACCCCGGGCAGCAGTTCCCCAGGGCGTGTGGGATCGTCACGTGAGCTCTCGCGGACGCCGTCGGTGGTCGAAGAAGCTGGGCCACTACCAGAGCACAACATTGGTCGGCGTCTTCTTGTGAAACAGGGATGGCAACCTGGGACGTCGCTTGGCCTGGATGATGGAGATGGACTTGTTGAGCCGATAGAGATCCATGCTACACCACACAGGGCTGGTATTGGGATGCCATTGTCGTTGCAGGAAAGGAAAGAAAAGCGGTGGACTAGTAGTCTTGTGTAATTAAGGTGGACGCGACGCGACGTGTCTGTTTTGGAATGTTTTTTTAGTCACGTGGGTGGTTCGCGTTCTACTACGCGACATTGCAAGTTCAAAGTCGGTTCTTGTTGTCTTTCCGTCCCTCGAACGCGGCTGACATTTTTCTTCTTTTCTTCTTCCACATCGTCTTTCTTCGCCGTACGCGACCTTCTCTTAAAAGCCACGGTTTGCATTTTTTTTCTCTCTCTTTCTCTACAATCTCTTCTCTGTATCCCCCCCCTGGTTCTGAATCGACAAAGTCGCCTACTTTTGTAGTATTCTCCCTCATCGACTTGGCACAGTTAGCATGGTCAACAATGCCCGCGTAAGCTCGCCGTCTTTCTTTTTTTCCTTCCCACTTACCCATCGCCACAAGTTACAGACTCGAACCCGCATTGGCGCTCAGCGCAAGGTAAACGGCGACGAGAACGCTACCAGCAGACATCTCCGTCAACCATCGGGCACTACCACTGGTGGAGCTTCGCGCGCGACAGCTATCCTCAACGGCCTCAAGGGTGGTCCACAACGTCCTGCCCTCGGTGAGGTCACCACCACCGCGGTCAACCGCAAGGTCAGTGGACGATAGTTCATTCATCTAGGTTGCTAAGCCGCGATCTCTCTCCTCCCAGGATGCCATCAAGGCTGCTGCAAAAGAGAACCTAAAGGACGGTGCAGAGCAGGGCTTGAAGCGCTCCCGTTCCTCGTCTCTTGCAGCTGCTACCGCTGCACAACGTGTTCCAGCGGGTCCTGGCAGAACAGACATTGCTAACAATGCCTCTCGCACATCTGCCGCACGCGTGCAGAAACCATCCGTCTTCAAGCGAATGTCGCGGCAGGAAACCGCTGTACCAGTAGTCATCCCCACCAAGGTCATCGAAGAGAAAGAGATCGAGATGGACGTCGAACAAGTCGAAGATTTACAAGCAGAAGCCGAGCTCATTGACATGCTCGAAGACAAGGACGAACAGGACATGATAGATGTTCAGGAAACCAGTGTCAACGATGAAAATATCCCCGAGCCTGAAGCCGTCGAACCAAAATCCCCACGCGTGTGGCCGGATGTCAACACGGAAAAGGCCATGAGACACTACAAAGAGGTAGTGGACGTTCAGCGAACCTACCATGATGAAGTTGACATTTTCGACACCACGATGGTGTGCGAATATTCGGATGAGATCTTTAAATACATGTCGGAACTCGAGGTAGGCCTTCCGTGATTCACCGAGACTGCATTCACTGATCACTTGCTCGACAGGAGGACGTGATGCCCAACCCCGATTATATGGATGGGCAGAATGAGATTACGTGGTCCATGCGACAAACCCTTGTTGACTGGCTCCTTCAAGTACACCTGCGGTGGCATATGCTTCCCGAAACGCTCTGGATCGCCATCAACATCGTCGATCGTTTCCTTACTAGGAGAGTCGTGTCACTCGTTAAGCTTCAGCTCGTCGGCGTTACTGCGATGTTCATCGCCGCAAAGTACGAAGAGATCTTGGCGCCGTCGGTCGACGAGTTTGTCTTCATGACGGAGAACGGGTACAGCAAAGAAGAAATCCTCAAAGGCGAGCGCATTGTCCTGCAGACCCTGGACTTCAAGGTTTCGCAATACTGCTCTCCATACAGCTGGATGCGAAAGATCAGCAAAGCCGACGATTACGACATTCAGACAAGGACCTTGGGCAAGTTCCTGGCCGAGATTACCCTGCTCGACTACCGCTTTTTGAGATGCAAACCGAGTCTCGTCGCGGCGGTCGCAATGTACAGTGCGAGGAAGATGCTTGGTGGTGACTGGGTGAGGATTGGACGCGAATCATTTTCTGCCCTTGATGACTCATCATGTGACTTGTTTCCATTTCCGGTTACCTAGAATGGAGCGTTTGTCTATCATTCTGGGTTCGTTGCGGAACATCTGGAAACCGGTCATCAGTGGATCTGCGAGAAGCTTCTTGAAGACAACTTCGTACAACAATATGCCTGTCAGAAGTACGCGCACAAGAAGTTCCTCAAGGCGTCGCTCTTCGCCATCGAGTGGGCCAAGAACAACTCGAATCGAGGCGAGGAGAATGACATGGTGCTCAAGAAGTAACCGCAGCTCCATCTGGGCATTGTTCAGTTTCTCGCACGACATCTCCACCAGTTTCATCACCTCATCTTGTGCTTGACATCCTGTTTCCAATTTCTCGCATTCATCCACAATCTCAATGTCTGATTACACACTCTAGTCTCATGTCTTTCTGCCCATGTGTTGCTCTTGCCTTGCTGTCATCCCCATGCATTCCTCTCACTGCACACCCTCCCATTATCTGTTTGCCGCTGCGCACTATTGCGAAACACATCGTATTCATCTAATCGCGTATACATGCTTGTTTTGCCTATGTCCCCACCACCGCACGCACCCCGGCATTCTTTCGCAGACACATCTGTATGCCATGCATCTCCATCTCTCTCTCTCTCTCTGTTTGCTTTGTTTTTTTTGTGCCTATCGTTTTTATTTTTCTATCTACTCATTCACAATATTCGTCATGGCCTGATATTTGTCGGCTTCTTATTACCATTGGGTTTTGCTTCCACATTCCCCCGCCACCACTTGATTGACTCGAGCTTTCTACTTGTTCCTGTACGCTCCCGTCTCGAATAGCTCTCTTGGGCCGTTTTCTGCGTTACTGTGTAGCACGTAGTAGCTGCCGGGTGCCTGCCTACTCGTCTCCTCGTCGAATCAACATTAATTATTATTTTCCGCATTCGGTGCAGGTCCGAGGAATAACTGCGAAAATCATGAGCAGATGGTCTATCCTTCACGTGATTTTCCGGTCTCCTTTATAGCAATGCTCGCTCGGGGAGACACTGAATCTACATTCTACTCAGTCAATCGTGCAGCATGTCGCTGTCGTTCAAAGGCCACACAGTCGTCGTCACCGGTGCCGGTGGTGGGCTCGGAAAAGCGTACGACTTGCATTACTATCACACTTCTCACACTAAGACGTCCACGGATCCCTCGTGGCTTCTTTTTTACTAGATATTCCCTCTTGTTTGCTACTCGCGGTGCCAACATTGTCGTGAACGACTTTAACGCCGAAGCAGCGCAAAACGTGGTCGATGAGATTAAGCGAGGTGGGTAGTTCATTTGTCGTGTCGTTGCTGGTATCTAATCGGCGTCGTCGTTGTCAGCGGGTGGAAACGCCGTCGTGAACACGTCTTCAGTGACGGACGGTGCGGCTGTGATACAAAGCGCCATCGATGCCTTTGGGAGAGTCACTGTGCTCGTGAACAATGCGGGCATCTTGCGAGACAAGGGGTACGTTGCCATCTTCTTCTTTTTTGCGGACAATGCGTGTGTATGCTGTGTGGGATAGGTTTAAGAACATGTCGGATGCCGAGTTTGATCAGGTTGTTGCCGTACATCTCAAGGGTGCTTATGCGTGTACCAAGGCTGCTTGGCCGCATTTCCGTAACCAAAAGTTTGGACGGATCATCAATACGGCGAGTGCCGCGGGCATCTATGGTACGTTTGTCTCTGGGACGTCGTGAATTGGCTCAAATGCGGCATGACAGGTAACTTTGGTCAGGCAAACTACAGTGCAGCAAAGATGGGTTTGATTGGATTCACAAAAGCGCTTGCGAAGGAAGGTGCCAAGCACAATATTAATGCGATCGCGATCGCGCCTGTGAGTTTCTTTCGGCGTTTTGTGAGGGTGTCTGACTCTTGGATTTTGTTTTTCAGGCTGCCGCATCAAAGATGACGGAAACCATCATGCCACCAGAGGTTCTCGAAAAGTTAAAGGTAGGACGTGTTCCGTGGATCCCTCCTGCGCTAACGTCTGAATGCGGCTTTATTGCTAGCCTGATTTCGTTGCACCGTTCGTCGCTGCTGTGTGTCATCCTGATGGTCCGAACGCGTCGGGACGCGTGTTTGAAGTCGGAGCAGGGTTCGTCGCAGAGAATAGGTGGGAGAGGAGCAAGGGGAGTATCTGGAGAACGGATGAATCATTTACGCCTTCTGCTGTAAGGCGTATTTCCCATCTCTGCTTCTGAGTCGTCTCACAGGGCGTTCAGGTTAAACTCAAGTGGTCAGAAGTCACCAACTTTTCGGATCCAAGATAGTGAGTGCAAGTGATGGACGTAATGTTCTTTCATTCTAACAGGATCACACAGTCCGGAATCTGTTGCAGACGTCGAGAGCACGGTGCGCCATCCGTTCCAACATGGTATAATTCTCGTTCATGGTTCTTATTAGGTCGATGTTGCTGCCACGCTGCCCCCGAATCCTCAATCGAGGTCACCCGTTCAATTTGGTGGCCAAACCGTTATCATCACCGGAGCCGGAGCGGGCCTTGGTCGTGCCTATGCGCTCATGTATGGTCGACTTGGAGCAAACGTTGTTGTAAACGACGTTAGCGAAAAGGGAGCCAATGCCGTGTGCGAGGAAGTCCGCCAAGGCGAGTGAACCTTGTCTGCACGAGATCCTGAGGTTACCAACTCTAACGGGCGACTTGTAGTTGGCGGCAAGGCAGCACCTGCCATTTGCTCGGCAGAAGACGGTGATCGCATCGTCAAGGCCGCCTTGGAGGCATTTGGCGATGTGCATGTACTCGTGGCGAACGCGGGTGTATTGCGCGATCGCTCGTTTGCTGCCATGTCGGAGCAAGAGTGGGATCTCGTGATGGCCGTCCATCTCCGGGGTACCTTCAAGGTCGCTTCTCTCGCGGGTTTTGAGTGTCCACATGATTGCTGATAGCAACGCTAGTGTGCAAAAGCCGTTTGGCCGATATTCCAGAAGCAAAAGTATGGACGGATTGTTGCAACGTGTTCGCCAGTCGGTATCTGTGAGTCCATATATGCACTTATTGCTTCTTCGCGGTCTCAGACCACATTTTCTCTAGACGGAAACTTTGGGCAGTCCAACGTGAGTTCTTATTGTTGTCGAGTCCACCGCTATCTCACGCGCGTTTGGATAGTACTGCGCTGCTAAAGCCGCCATCATGGCACTCACAAAGACCCTTGGGTTTGAGGGCAAGAAGTACAACATTCTTTGCAACGTCATTGCTCCGAGTGCAGGTACCGCAATGACGATGACAATATGGTCGGTCAATGTACGCCTTCCCATAACTCTTCACTCACGATCTCCAGGCCGAAAGAGATGGTCGATGCCTACAAGGTACATCACCAATGTCTCCGGAGAGTTCTATCACTAATTATGATTCCCTAGCCCGACTATATTGCCCCCATCGTGGGCTACCTCACTAGCCAAGACAACACCGAGACGACGGCGAGATTGTTTGAAGTATCTGGTGGTTGGGCAGCCGAGACGCGGTGGCAACGAACGGGCGGACACGGTTTCCTGACCAACGTGCCCCTAACGCCCGAAAACGTCCTCGCAAAATGGGACGTGTTCACCAACTTTGGTACGTCTCTCGTCTGTTGCACTTTGAGGGGGGAAACGCTGATGAATGTGGATGCAGACGATGGGAGGGCGACGAACCCAGGGACGGCGGCAGAAGGTATGGCGACGCTCATGGGAAATTTAGATAACACCACGGCCGAGCCTGTCAAGTCGAAACTGTAAACGGTATTTATGTCGCTTCGTCTGGTCACGATTCGGTTGCAGGTGTATGTAAGACACTGTTGTTTGATTATTGTGATCGTAGATGTTGGAGAGTATTCTCCTTGTTCGTGCCGCATCGATTCATCACTGGGTGACCTTTCAAATGAGTAAGGTATAGCGCTTGTAGTATAAGATTCTACGCTCTACCCACCTGCTATATATGGTAATTTTCCACTAAGCGAAACATTCTGATTGGCTAATGCATATTTGGGGTTACCCAGTTGCCATATTGGGAGGCTGCGTTGGGCGTTCGTCTACAGTACGCACAGTCGTCTCGCTCGGCCTCTGGTCCTGTCTGACACGTCTAGGCTCATCTTGTCGACGCGGTGGGTTCAGGTGATCTATGGGATGCCTTGGATGCTTGCTCGTGCTGTGGATGACCCAGGTACGTTCATCCGCTTGTGTTTGTGCCGGTGAGTTAGTGATCACGTTTTGATTAGTTGCCAGCTGCGTAGGCGTCGGTTTCTCGCTGTCTTTGTTGCTGTCGCTTCGGCATTCAATTGGACGTGTTCGTACTTTGTTCTGAACACTTTCTAGACGTTCCTGGTCGTTGTGTAAAATGTTTGGTATGCACGTTTCACGTCCCAGCTCGCTCAGCTTTGTCTCACTGACTCCTTCACATTCTGTTTCTCGACATGTTTTGATGCGTTCTCTGTCCCCTTGTGTTGATTTGAGGCTATCCGCAGACCTACCAGCACCGAAACCACCTGATAAGCCCGTGCAGCAGTGGAATACATTCCCGACCATTGAGCTCCGATGACATACCTACCAGGGCTGAAGTGGTGACATTGATACTCCTGGTATGTCAATTGTGGATCTGTGAGATGCACTGATTGTGTTTCTTTGACTAATGCTGTTGATCGTGTACGTGTCATTGCGCTCGTGCTCGTCGTCTGGATCAACTTGATGTGTCCCTGGGCTCCACGTCTGGGGACCTTCCCCCGACTTAGACTGAATGTATGCTCTCCACTGCGTCTTGGATGATTTTGTCATATCATTGATAATACCCACTGCTAACCCATGGGTTGACCCACAGGTATGGTGTGGGTACAGCAGCTGATACCCTGGACTATATCCATGCCTTGTGTATATGTGATGCATGCAGGTCCAGAAATGCCCAGG
>JBBPLM010000161.1:21289-32371 GCA_038089795.1 Pulchroboletus neoregius | reverse complement strand
TCGACGGATTTGTGGACAGTCCGGAGAACCTCGTGATCAACTCCGCAAACACTAGCTTAACGCGAAATGGGATGAGTCAGTGCTTTATGATAACGTATCATTCAATGCATCAACTTTACATCAATCTCGCCTTGGGCGATATGGGCATCCCAGTTTTAAAACAGTTTGTCGACGGATGATTTGCTGCCGGCGAAGAACGCGCTGTCTACCATGTTCACTGTCCAGAATCCTACGACCACGTGCTCTTATCGGATCTGGTGAACGCGCAGTGTGTCTATACGAATTGTTGTCTACTATCTCTACAACGGCGGCTGGAATGCCCCATGACGATCTGGACAAATCAAATGAAGGCCGTGGGATACATTGGCAAGAGCAGAGTGGACATCGCCGGTCTTATGAACGTAACTAGGTTACTAGAGACTGAGACGGTTTGGTGAAGGAAGTCGCAATGAACTGGAGCCTAATTCCGTACATGGATGGGCGACTCTGACCTAGTGTTTAACGTTAGCGTGATCGTTCAGCACCTCGCCTCTCAAAACGGGTTTCAAGTTTCAGTGAAGATTTGCCGCTGCAGAACGATCGAGTGACAGCCAGACTGAGAGTCGGAGAATATCCTCTTTTAGGGGCTACGCACGCCAAGTAGTCACTAACTATTGTTCAGGATAACGTGCATTCACAAAGAACATAGTACGCGTGTGAGATCTGTTGGTTGGCGAGGCAACCTATATAGTACATTGATTAGTCGTTAACACACACAGAAGTCTTCGCCGCATGGTCATCAGGCACCGACGGACCGGAAAGTGACGACGCTCTTCAACCTAGGTGCATGGAATCTTCATTGAACGGAGCCTCGAGCGCTTGGTCATCTATAATCGCAACGCGCGTCCACCACATTCATACATCGTCATTCATGGGGGCCGTTGATTGGAAGACAATGGCATCTGAAAACTGCCGGTGGGAACCCTGGGGGGGGACATAGTCTTGCTCTCGGGTGCATTCGCGTGGTCGGGGATACGGCGGGGGCGCGGGTGCCTCCTTACCTCCCCCTCCCCCAGTGAGTACCATCACACATAGGCAACGGGACATAAATGAACTAAAAAAAACGGAGGCTCGGACCAGGTGAGAAACGCGACGCAAGTGTAAAGGTCACGAGGTTATGATGTACACACCACAAACTTGCCAGCTGAGGCTTCAAAGCTTCATGTTCGGGTTCACTGAATGTCATTTGTTGGTTCCACCTCGCTCCGATCGACTCGGACTGCGCCGGTTCCATTGGTACATATACACGAAACACAACATGTGAGGAACTCTAATCATATCGCGCCTACCTATCCCGAAAAAAGGGGTATTTCCTTTAGGAAAACAGAACATGGCCTTCGGAATCCTCCAATGAGAAACTGCACGAAGTTAAGTAAGCACGGTCCTCTGCAGCACACAAAGATGCATTTTCGCGAAACTCCTCCGCTGCATTAGCATGCAGTAGCCGAACGATCCTCAGTTTCGGCGCAGTCAAGGTCACGAGAGCGGAAACCAAAGCCTGGCAATGGAAAGGTGGTCCCTTTGGAGCTTTGGAGTGTAGACCGAGATAGGAAACTGGCGGAAGGACAAGGCGTGATTTCAGCTCGAGCCAGGAGCGAAGGTAAATAACGAGTTTATCGAGGACCGTACAACACTCGGAGAGTAAATCGAGTTCATTCTGTAGCGAGTCACCCGGAAGGCAAAAGTCAAGAGTGACAGAAGTGAGATTTGTGCAAGTTAGATTCACAAAATTCTTCCATGCATGGTAGAAGAATGGCGGGGGAATACAATCGTAGGTGAGCTGACGGAGTGCGGGAAGGTGGTTTGCATCTTTGTCTCGCGGAAGGTAATCTCGCAGAAAGACAGACATTAGAGTGATGGATTCTAGTTTTGGCATGACGGGAACGTCAAGGCGATTTCTGGAAGCCCTATCGGCAGGCGTAGGGGAGCAGATTGGGCACCGAAGGACCTTCAAATTTGGAGACGCGGCAAGTAGCATCATCAAGTCTTCCCTGATGTGAAGTCGTTAGTTCTAAGCAGTGCGATAGACAATGCACGCATGCTTGCCTGCATGGTCGAAGAATCGATTCAGAACAGTCGAACACCTGGAGTGATGTCCCGCATGTCTCAACTAATGACACAATGACAGATGTTGGTAGTTGGCGGAGCCAGCAGTCGTTGAATGGTACCATGGGCATAGAAAGCGTAATGATGGAAAGATTCGGAAGTTGACGTATGATTGCGGTAAGCGCGCCGTAGTCGGAAGGGTCACAGCGCTGGTCTTCGATGAAAACATCCAAACGCTTTGTCCACCAGCCAAGTCGATTCTTGGCTTGTGTTGTCAAGGCGTGTCTCTGCAGCGATTCGTGGAGAGAAAGTAGGCTATCCACTTTGGTAATGAGGATACTTTGATAGAGGAATTCTAATGCGATTTCGTTCCAAGTTCTGCAAACGAGAGCTATGCTGCGTTTTGCGCACAGGGAATTTTTGAGGCGCTGTAATTCGCACTGTTTAACGAGCGAGCGGGGTAAGTCCGAGGAAATCGAACTGTCGCAGTTTAAGAGAGTATCGAGGTCGGTAGCAAGGGAAAAGATGCTAAGCCATACTTCGGGTGGTACTCGTGGGGGAATCTGTGGGAAAGAGGCGAAAACCGGAGTCATTGCGGGAGGAAGAGGCTAGGGTTAAGGAGACACGAGGTGTCACTTGCAGACGGTGGTTCACCAGACCTTACCAGGTTTGATTTGGACTGGGCAGCTTCGACAAGAAGTGAGAAAGGATAAAGCCTAACTTTGAGGGAGACTTATATATGGTGCGGTGAGCCTGGGAGTGTCTCGGAGTCGGAGTGGGTGCATTTGGACAAGAACGTAAGGACGGCGCGAGAGCATTATCAGCGCATGTTCTGTGTACATCAGCAGAAAGAGGCTGCCACTGGCTGGATCTATTATATGAACCAGTGAACGGGAAATTTTTGACTTGCCATTCCCGGGCTCTGATTGGATACCGGAGGAAAAGTACATACCTGGGCATGGGGTCCGTGAGGATGAATTCCGAGAATATCACCGTTTATCGGAAACATCTAAATTATGCATGTGGTGGGCAAAAGGACCATAGCTACCCTCAGAAACTTGACAATGTGTCGTCGACCATCATGGAACCGGTTATGTGGGACCTCTGAGTCGGCTGGGCTTCCGCCACTGGCAAGTGGGAAGTGGCAGCACATTTCATTTCATTCCAGTTCAACTCGTCCTCCGGCGAGTCCGCGGGCAGCTTTGCTTTCTTCGACCTATCAGTGATGGCACTTGAGCTAATCCTGGACGGTGCATCCGATGGGGAATCGTTTGCCAAAGTACTCGAGTTGCCATGTCAGGTATCGAAGAGGGTAGATCCAACAACAAATTTTAGCGCTGTCCTCGTACATGTGGCATGCTGAGTTATTCACGTGAAGGACTGTAAATTTATCTGAACTTGAATCCTACTACTAAGTGGTAGTAACTGAATTTGACTCTTTCTACATGATTTATCGGACGAACGGAATCAAATTATTATCATGTTTATCAACATTCTTCAACATTCCAAGACCATGTCAAAGCAAAGCTCAAGTTTTTTGGGGTGCCCCGGCTATGTCCATCGAGTGTTGGAGCCAATTTATGATTGTGGCCTTTACTGTTTTAGGGGTATTACAAATCTAGAAATTTCTTCTGCAATTACGCGCTTGAAATCATTTAACTTGAACCTCGCTCAAAAGTCCAGCGTTAGTCGTGAACCAAGTCTCCGAGTCGGTACCGCGCTATTACATGTTAAATGCTAGACTCTAGTCGCCATGTCCTCAAGTTGCTCATCCTTGGAATCATATTCCACATCGTGTTCATTGCGTCTGTATTCGATTGCTACTTCAGGAGCCCTGTTGTCCATGGAATGACTCGCTATGGCCCCTTGGGCCCCGCAGAATCTAAGCGCCTAGTGCTCATTGTGGGTACGGTGCCTTATGTAGCATATGTTGCGTCGCCCTAACGTGCTTTCAATAGGTGATGGCCTTCGGGCTGACCTGTTGTTCACTCCAAACGGGTTTTCGTCAATTAATTCTACCACAGAGGTAGTTGCCCCATACCTGAGGTCCATTGTGGAGAAACGTGGTGCCTTCGGAGTATCCCATACCAGGGTACCTACCGAGAGTCGCCCGGGACATGTCGCCATCATAGGTTCGTCATCGCAACTGCCACATACTCTATCTTCACATTCGAACGCATAGGGGGAATGTATGAAGATGTCTCCGCAGTCACAAAGGTCAGACATGAATGCCCGACTATACATATTGTGGATGACTTTAGCGTGCCAATTACAGGGCTGGAAATCCAATCCAGTAAGAAATCGACATAAGCGACAAACGCTTTGCTGACTATACCCCAATCAAGGTGGACTTTGATTCAGTTTTCAACCAATCAAGTCACACCTTCTCGTTCGGGTCACCCGATATCTTGCCCATGTTTGCCAAGGGTGCTACTCCTGGCAAAGTCCGCTCATGGTGCTATAATGAGGAAGCAGAAGATTTTACAAAAGGTTGATATAGCGCCGAGCTTTTTATTCGCTACCCTAAACAGATCTACAGATGCAACTACTCTCGACACCTGGGTACTGGATCAACTCCATATACTATTTCAAAACGCGTCAGAAGATGTTACACTCAGTTCGAACCTGCGCGAAGACAAAGTGATATTTTTTATGCATCTGCTAGGATTGGACACTACCGGTCACTCATACCGTCCTCATTCCGAGGTGAATCCAGTGACTTAATTGCGGTTTACTACACTCAAGCAGACTAACAGGAATATATGAAGAACATTCAAGTTGTGGACAACATCGTTCGCGAGACAGAAAAGCTCTTCTTGGATTTCTACGGGGACGAGGAAACAAGTTTCGTATTTACCGCTGATCACGGTATGTCTAAGATAGGTAATCATGGAGACGGTGGTGAGGCTCTATTTTGCTCTCGCAAATTTGGCCTTCACTGCCTTTCTCAGACCCGGATAATACTCGAACACCACTTGTTGCATGGGGTAAAGGTATCAGGGGACCTCTTGCCGATTCCTCACCTTCTTCGCACGACGACTTCTCGCGGCCATGGAAATTAGAACATATACTCCGCAGAGACGTCTCCCAAGCGGACATAGCTCCTCTGATGGCGTCTCTTATCGGTATTAATTGGCCAGTGAACTCAGTTGGTGTGCTGCCTGATGTAGACCACACACGGCCCGGCTTCCTTGACCCTTATGGAGGAGAGGAGGCCCTTGCTCGCACGGCATTAGTCAATACCCAGGTTCTGTTAGAGCACTACCGCATAAAACACGGTAAGTTGTCATCTGCCATTCATTGAACTTAGATTCTCAGCTTTCCAAGAACTCAAGCAGGCAAATAATTTGTTCTATAAATCATTTAGTCCTCTCGAAAATGAGGATAATTCCGGAATGCCAGCCCGCATCCTAAAGCTTGGATCCATCGAACAATCACTCAGGGAAGGTCAATGGAACGAAGCGCGTCGACAGTCTACGCAGCTGATCAACGCTTGTCTGGAAGGTTTGCGCTATCTGGAAACGTCAGCTTACGTCGTGTCCTATTGTGTCCTGACCTAACAAGACCTTTAGCTACGATCGTCTCTTGATTCGCTCTATTGTCATCGTAGCGTATGTCGGATGGGCTGCATATGCCTCTATCTCCGTCTTCCCTTCCCTCGGTATCCCACCGGCGTCGGCTGTCAGGAACGGGCTTGTTGATGTATTTACTCTCTTGATATTCTTTGGTTCTGCAATGGTTTTCTGGATGCAGAATTCACCGTGGACACTCTGCCTTTATGTTGCATTCCCGTGCTATTTCTGGAGGGAGTTCTACTTGCGAGGAGCACCGGCTCTGCTCAAAACTATATCACAATCCTCTTTCTCCTCCCGCCAGCTTTGCATTTATGGATTACTTGTGGTGGTCTCACTTCAGAGCATGGTGGTATGTGCATTTCTTCATCCTGAAGCTATGGATCACATATTACATTCCAGGTTGCATACACCTACCGCTTTATATGGAGTGCCGGTTTTGTCGTCATTGGAGTCTTATGGCCATATTGTGCTTGGTCATCCTCAACGCTCTCGCAGAATCGGAAACTTGCCCTACAGTGGGCTTTTAGTTGCCTAATCACCTCTGTCTTCCCCCTCCTTCCGGTTGACAAGAAGGAAAGCCTTCCAACCATGTAAGTCCCAAGTAATTGTATTTGCGCGGCGCTGATGAGTTTCTAGCCTGTTTGGTGGTGCCGTGATGCTCTTTGTAGGTGCCGCGCAAACTTGGCCGTCCGACTCAGGTTCTGGCTTCAAGAATAGAAGAGTCTCTGCTTTTTTCCAAGTGCGTGAATAAAATTTACGCGTGTCATGCTCACCTAATTTTCGGAAGATGGGCCTTCTCGTCGTAACCATGGTGGTCACTGCTAGCTCTGTCGTCAGCTTGCAAGCTAAGAATGGTTTGCCACCCCATAACCAGGTCGCTGCATGGTCAATTCTCGGTATGTAATTCATGATTGTAGTGTCTTGTAACTTCACTTTGATTCGGCTAGTGATATCATCACTATACCCATTCATATCTCAAGCCCAACATTCCTCCCCGAGGTCCAAAATCATGACCTTCTTCTTGGCATTTTCTGTGTGTTTCGTCGTGCTGTCTATTTCCATTGAAGGTCTCTTCTACTCGGCTTTCGCATATAATTTGCTCTTGTGGATAGATGTCGAGGCAGCTGTTCGGAATCCTTTGGACGCTAACGGATCCATCGCAAGGGAGGTTCGGTCAGACGGTTATCGCTTCCAGGCGGACGATGTACGGATAGCTTTGTTTTTCTTATTTTTCGTGCAGGTTGCCTTCTTTGGAACTGGAAAGTATGTTCAATTTATGCGATGGTTGCCTGTCTCTCATGCCGACTTATCTCACCTTCAGTGTTGCATCCATATCGTGGGTTTTACTGGATGGTATTTCGGCGTGATGTATTCTCATATCATGTCTCCAGTTCCTTCTATCTAGAGCCTGTATATCGGCTTGTGCCGGTATTCAACCCTTTCTTGATGGCGGCCTTATTGGTCGGCACTTCGATTTGGTCTTATACAACCGCTGACTGTTCCAAGCAGATATTCAAGATCATCGTGCCATATGTGATCCTGTCAACAGTTTTTGCGACTCTGAACGCTCGTTTGGGCTTACCTCCATTTTCACTGTTCCTTGTGGCGTTAACCCTGACTGATGGTAGGCATAACGTTGGATTCGCCGTGACTATCCAATTCTGATTGCGCCGCAGGAATGACGATGACATTCTTTTTGAACGTGACTGATACCGGTGAGAAACACCGGGTCTACTCCCCCGTTCGTTGCCTGATGTTCGCAACAGGTTCCTGGCTGGAGATAGGGCAATCCATCAGCTTCTTCTGCATCACTTCCCTTTTGTTGGTGTGGTCTGCTGGCATTTGCGCATCAGGCGAGTATATTATGGGAGACACGTTGATCCCCGCCGAGTCCATAGATAGAAAGAAGGTAATATAGACCCACGATCGTCGGTAATATGGACGATATCAGGAAAGCGGGCGGGACCGGTACACAATATTGAAATCGTACTTCTTTGAGCGACAGGTGATGTGTTGCTGATCACACTGAAGATCTGCTACCGTTTCACCGCAAGTGACGCCTCCGATGGCATGTGAATGAATGTGTTAAATTTCTTTCCATTTGAACAGAAAAGCAAAAGACATCCGCATGGTCACCTACTACCCAAACTAGACTTTTGAGATCGTGATCTCACAATGGCAAGTCCGTACTCGCACAAGTCAAATTACTGACGATCGTGCCGATGAAGACTCGTATACTATAGGGGAGACAAGCATGGGAAATCAATGCGTGGAGGTTCGAAGAGCCCTGTCCAGCACTGTGGATTCGGACAAGGAATCAGGATGTAGTCATCATCTCCTGGTGATAGGTGACGAACCAGCACTGTAACTGATCTCTGAAGGATCTGTACATTGAACTTCAAAGGCAATGCCAACGAGCTTCTGCCTGAGAGCCTCTCTGGAAGAGGCGAATAGCATCTTGTCTTTAACAGTGGCATCCTCGGGAGACCTGACCACACCGATCAACACCTTCTCGAGCATTTAAAAACGTGCAGTCACGCACCACGACAGGAAGCAAATCTTGTTCCTCTTTCCATCGCCTTCCTTTAATTCAAACTCGAAATCGTAGACTACCCAGCGACATTGGTCGTTTGGCAGATCGTTTACAAATTCTTCATAGGTGGTCGCGTTCGAGGTCTTGTCGACGATGATGTCGGTCTTGGCCTCGTTGAGGGCGAAGAGGATGTATTTGAATTTCCTGCCCAGCTTAAGCTCCTGGTAAGTCGTGATGCATGCATCTGTAGGTTCGACGCCGGATGCCTAATTAATCGTAGCGTCACTTTGGCGAGTGGGAATGATGGACGATGTCGAGCTCACCATGATATACTATACTAGTAGTGTCGGTGAACAACGTCTTAGGGGTCAACGTGTCAGCTGTTTATGAACATCACCGTGAACAGCCTTCACTCGTTGCGGAAGCCTAGCAAGGTACGGGGCGCTGCGCCGCATTGCGCAGGATGGCTACGCACACTGCGCGACAAGCTATAAACTGAGACAGCTAATAATAATAGGGTGACGACGTATGCACAGGACTACAGTAAAACGAGCTTTCGTTCCACAAGCACCGCAGAAAGCGGTGATGCCTCCTCCAGACTCCTCATTACCGAGCCCTGATCTGTTCCATCTTACTCGCCACTTCACTAGCCGTTTGGCGAGCGCCAAACAGCCCAACGCCTTCTGAAGGTGGAACCCAACCATCCGGTATACGCTCTTCGCCGTACCATTGTTCGAGCGTCGATAGCGGTACCTGGCCATTCTCCTTTTTGAGAAGCAACCAGCACAGCGCAGCCTCGCCCGTGCCAATCTCGGAGTGTAGATGGTCCAGTGGTGATGTCAGCCTCGCTTCTCTGTCCACCCGCAACCGTGCAAATGCGTCGAGGCTCAACCCCTCGTTCTCGTTCGCGTGCGATAAAAAGGACTCGAGAAGTTCCGGGTCAACTGGGATAGGGGCTTCGGCGTGGCCAGCCATGGCGTCCCCGTGGACGAGGGATGCGTCGTGCTCAATCCGGTTGTGCAGCGCAAGCTTGTCGAGGTCGAGGCGCAGCGAGTGGCCACAGAGAAAGATACCAACCAGCGCTAGCAGGGCTGCGAGGGGGAACGACAAGTTGTAGACTGAGCGGACGGCCTGTACGAGTTGCCAGAAGCCGATGTTTCTCCCGTCGTGAGGACTGTGGGGCTCTGAGCCGTGCTCCAATAAAATGGTAGTCATGGTACTTACAGGTAGCCGTGGTTTGCCAATGCATTGAGGGCGGGACAAGGAGAACGTTTGTCGCTCCGTGCAGCGGGCACGAACGGAAGACGGCTGACGGTCGACATTGCGATGGACAAAGAAAAGCCCCTATGTGGCGTCAGCATTTTATATTTTCCTTAGTGTGGCTGTGTAATCAGTACACGACCTCGGCCTGATGACTTTGCTTATCGGATTAATATCACAGTGGTCTAAAGGTATTTGTATTGAGTGGCATGTTTCAGGTATACAAGTGGATATTTTATATGTATGGTGGACCCAAAGCTGCATAGGGATATCAGCAACTGCGTATGTATGGCAGCAATCAGACGTACCCTTCCTGAAGACACCGAGAGTGAACTCGACAACTAAAAGTAAAATACCACCACCTGGGGCAAGTCGAAGTACCTTCGGTGCAAAGCCCTTGTAAAGCGCCATCGGTCCTTCTTCTCGCATGATAGTAAGGAGTCTGGACACGGTAGTTAAAACACATGTTTTCAGAGCGAGGAAAAGCGAACATACGCAGGGTATGTCCAATTGTATTTCGGTACTACTCCCGGGGCCTTAGTGGCTCCTTGGATGCGTGACTTGACCACCTACGAAACGAACAACTCAACTTTTTGATCAACTGGCATGTGCACGCAAACGTACATCAAATGGGGTATTGATGGCTGTGCCAACGAAACCGCCTACAGATCCAGAGACAAAATTGTTGAAAAGTTGTCCTTGCGGAGTCTAGCATTGTCTTTCCATCGAACATTCATAGATAAAGGGAATGGATCTTACCTCTGCCTTGGGCATCAGGCTACGCACTTGGTAGATACACCCAAAGTATCCGCCGTTCCACCAAAAATGTCTATCAAAAGAGCACCTCGATATTGCACATCATGGGGCGGGCGGACGTCTCACCTCCAGAATGTTGCCTCCATTCCAGCGTAGAGCCCAAGAAGGCCTTCCTTTCTAACAATCTGTTTAACAACATCTATCGGGCCTGCGAAAGTGCTTGTTTTATCTTGCAACCTGCAATGAATGATGAGTATAGGACATGAAGAAAAGGAAAACACCAGCAAGGTTACTTGATTTTGACAAGCTCGAATGGAACGACAACAAAGGACTCGGTAGCGCCAGCGCTACACCCGGTGAGAATAGAGAGCTGTTGTGTCATTTTACTTTCGCCAGACATCCCCAGGAATGTTTTTCCCCAGAAGTCATTGGCGGCGCTAAGTAAGAGGAGGTATTGGCGAGATTGAGGAACGCGCTCTGAATGGGGAAATATTACTTACAACTTGACCGCACGCTTCGGTGCTTCCAAAAGTAAGGGCGGAACCAAACCTGACAGCAATTCAGAAGACTTGGGATGAAGATCTGAACACTACCGTACCTCTGTACAACCTGCCAACACTAAACATGTTGTTTAGTCTCGGTCCAAGGTAAATTCATGTGAGCTTACCCTTCCTCGCGTATGATCGAAGTGAGAGTGCCGATCATGCCATGCTTGGCTTTCCCGGTCTCTAGCTGCATACGCGTCTTGACCTGAAATCATAAATTCCGTGTCGAAATTTGGATACATAGAGAAAGAGACAAGAACGTACGACATCTAGCAGAGCCAATGATGCCAGGTAAGAGCAAGACTTGCATGGCACTCACCAAGTGGGT
>JBBPLM010000155.1:2778-20339 GCA_038089795.1 Pulchroboletus neoregius | reverse complement strand
TCTCTCATCAGACTTCTACGCGCAATGACTGCATCCGGGTTCCTCGACACCGATCCTCTCTGTGTGGCCTCATCGACGGAGTATTCTGTGGACCAGGAAGAAGAAGCTGAACGGGAGATCTGCGCTCAGCATGTCTTTTATTACCTGGACAAGCTCCCGACGTTTTCGCTCGTCATCCCCCTTTCCTCAGGCTCAGGTCCCAACGCAGTGTATGAGAGGGTTCAGTATCGGCCCTCCGCTTCAGCGCCTGGGTTAACGTATACCAACCTCCGAGCAATCCGGTTACCTGGCGGTTCGATAATATCTCCCCGCTCTACTGGACGGCCTCTTAGTGGTGACGGTGGAGAGTTCGTCGCAGTCTGTTGGCAGCACGAGTACAGTGGCTGGAAGGTTGTCCTAGATGTGCTCACGGAATACGTTACTCGCCGGAGTACGTACGCGGGCACAACGGATTTGTATCAGGACGTGACGTTCGGCAGAACGGGTCCTGGTTCGTCACCTTTGACGCTAAGACTAGAGGACGTCGGCATGGAGATTGATGATGGAGGTGACGAAGCACTTGCGACGGATGCCCTCGACCTCATCCGCACCGTCATACAGGATAAGCCTATCCTTGCGGAGGAGCTTTTGGAGTCTCTCGAAACGGGCGATTCCACTACCCAATCAGAAAACAACTCTGCAGACTTGGTGCAGTTGACTACGATGATTCTCGAAGAAGCCCTCAGTCGATCTCAAACGCGTGGCTTTTCTCGTACGCAACTCGTAACGTCGGCGATGAGCGTGCTCTCGGCGTTGCTTACATTACCCAAGTACTCCCTCCGGGTCTGGCTTTATATTCGTTCTGCAACCGCGCTCTTTGGTCCCAGCCGATCCTCTGGCTTTGCAGCAGTTGCTTTGCCTGCAGAAAGAGCCACTGGTCAATATACAATGACGCTCGCCTTATTGAATCTCGTTCAGCAGCTCCTCCAAGAGGCCTTCGTCTCCGTGCTGACTATTCCACCAGACAACCAGCGCCTCCGACAAGTCAAAGAGGAAGTTCTCATGCGAGCCGCGAACTTCGTACATGGCGAGATCTGGGTGGAACATCTGGGTTGGAAATATGCTCAGCTAGGAGATCGTTTCGAGATCGGTAGACGAATATCATCCTTCTACGCATATATTCTCTTCCAGTCCCCCCCTGCCATCAGCAGTCGACCCTTCTCTACTTTGAGCCAAGCTGTCATTGACACATTCCTCCACAAGGCCACCACCTCGACGATCAATCCCCTCATATCGGCCATCGCAGCGAGCCCGAGCACTCTTGGATCACTTTACAGCGCGCGGAGGTTCGGGGACGTTCGCCGTCTGATATACCTGCTCGAGTCGCACCTTCAGCTTGTGCGCTTAGTGCTCAATTATAAGCAGGAGGCCCCCAATAACAGCAAGCCATGTCTGCTCGAGCAGGCGCTCTGCGCAAAAGTGGCTGGAGGTGCAGGCTTCTCCGACTCTGCGAGAGCCCGTGTGGATCCCGTGGATGTGCTTGCCACGTTCGTCAAGGAAAGGGACGTGGGCACCGTGGTTCCTCTGGAAGCTATGTACGTTCTTCATGCCTTGTGTGCTTCCCTCTCGTTAGCGTTCCCTTCGCCCCCGACAATCATCGGTCATCTCTCCAACCCGGAGGCTACGGTTACTTCCTTGGTCCGCATAGTAGAACATCCATACGAAGACTTCTCTCTCCGAAGCGCCGTGTGGAGTTTTATTTCTCTTGCCATGGACAAAGAGCCTGCACTCTCTAAACTCCTGGTCACGGGTGAGTTTATCATCCCGAGCTCGAAAGGTAAAGAGAAGGAGAAGGAAGTCGAGGGGAAGAAGAAGAAGAGCGCGCTGGAGATTGCGCTAGAGACCCTTGGACACTGGAAGGATCTTTGGGAAACCAACCCTCCGCTCCTTGCATCTGTTCTCCACTTTATCCACGTTGTGTGGCAGCATGGCCTCGAGCATCAATCTGTGATCGAAGACGGTCGTCAAAATAAAAAGTTTTGGGAACAAATCGCGGCCATCGCTCGGGAAGAACTCGGGCCGGATCCAGACTATACTGTGGAATCGTTTATCGCGGTCGATGGCGAACGACAGTCCAACCTTCATCAGGCGGTGTCCGTCCAGGCTTATCGTGGCATGGTGAAGTCATATGCTATCCGCATCATTGGACAGGATATATTCCTTCAGCCAGCTCCGAAATGCGCCAGTGATCCTCCCTCGAAACCGCTCAGCTACACCCAGTTTATTCCCTCTTTCAAAGGCGAAGACCAACTCAACGAACTTATCCTCGAAGGCGCTTCTAGTTGCTATGATCCAGGTCTATATGACAAGCTTTCTGGACAGCTCTCGCAGGGCTTCCCGGGCCTTTCGCTTGAGCAACTTCAATCGCAAGACCCAGTGTCGCAGCGCGAGTTCGGTGACAACTTTACGTTCTCACCGAAACTGTTGAGAAGTAGGCTTCAACAATGTGTCACCGATGAGGATGGTGTCGACGTGATTGAGAGACAAGTATTGTCAATCAATCTCAACCTTTCTCTGGCGCACGCGCAGACGGCCATGGCCGAAGCTTGGCAGTTCTTGTTGAAGCAAATGCTGCCTTTCATGCGTGTCGAACAAGGGACCAGGCCAAGTTTACTGGCGTTAGCGTCGACCATTTCTGGAGCTCTCGCTCAGGAGGGGAGACAAGGAGACATGATGGCAACCATCCATGGGGTACGACTCGGCCTCCTGCTCTCGGTTCTCGAGGTTGCATGGTTCTCTACTACGGATACGGAAGCCGAGGTCGAGTCATTCATGGCGCTCGTCACCAATGCCCATGAGCTGTTGCAGAACGAATCTCAGCCACCTTCTGCGTCGTTCCTCGGTAAAGTGTCTGTTCCATTCCACAGGACGCTCTTGCAAATCCTGTACTTCTGCGTCCGGCAATGCCGGAACCTGGCTACTCGCCCCAAGGTTGTGAACGCGGCCAAACGCCTGAAAATCACTGGACTCGTCGAAGCTACCTTGAATCTTGTCGTCCACGCACTCCGCCTCACGTTCGACTCTGCGCGGACGCGTCTTGATCTGGACCTCGATCGCGATATGGAACTCCTTGTTGCCGTTTTCGAGCAGTGTACTCGGCCGGACGTGAGTGCATCGTCGCTCCCTTGGCTCATGCGGTGCCAGGAGACAGACGTCATCAAGTCCAGCCTCGAGTTGCTGGTCCGTACGGATATAACTGGCATTTCTGATCTACCCCTGCTTCGAGCCCGAAGATTGCCGCTATACTCGCCACACATCTTCCTGTTTCACATGGCCCTTGTCAGCATCCCGTCTGGTGCGGAGAGGTTTGCGAGCGAGGGGATATTGGCGGCATACAGCAACAACAGTATCAGTGCAGCCATCAGTGACGGGCTGATTGACGTTGCGTTGCCCGAGCTACCAGGAGAACGCAGTCCAGCACACAAGGCATATTGCTACATGTTTTCCATTGCGGCTGGGGTGGTTTGCGCACTGGGAAACCAGCATCATTTCTTCAGCGCAGACGCATGTGGCATGATCCAACTCTATGGAAAACAAATCGCGCGTGCGCTGTCCTGGAGCATCGGTGATCCCATCACGCTACCCTTATTGGAGGAGATGGAGCAGACTGTCAATTTGTTTTACGCCATCGCGGAGAGCGTGCCCCCCACTACAACCAACCCCAACCCAGTCGTCACAAAAGTACTTCGTGTATTTTCTACGCGCGCGCTCGTGTTCCTCCAGCAACTAAATTATGCCCTTACGCATCCGAACCACCTCGCTAGGCTTTTGGAACCTGTGACCCCTGAAGAGCGGGCGGCGATAGAGAAGGAGCCAATGGATTCTTCGCTATCGCAACTCGACATGATGGACCTGCGGAAGCATCCTCTCACGGCGCGGTTGGTTCATACGATGTTCAGGCTTTGTAGCTCAATTGTCTCGACGCTCGTCAGCGTCAGTCGGGCGTATGACGTGCTCCTGAAGGAGCAGGAAGAATGGCCTTTACACGAGGCGCTCATCGTCCCTGTAAGTCTCACGGTTTGTTTCAAACAGTTTACTAAGCATTTCCGTGTCTCCTACGCTTTAGCATTCCAAGGTTGTCCTCGGTGAGCCGGCATCTCTGGGTACGCTACTAGAGTTGGCAAACTGCACCCTCGACGTGCTGCGTAGTCTCGTCAGCCGACCTGCTGGTCAAGCGATCGCACCCTCCACCTCTGTCAAAGACGTGCCGCTCGCCGTGAGCCAAGCCACACTGACTGCCCGACGGACTCTCGAGGCGCTCCTTGTCTACGCAGTTACACAACTCGCGATGTGGCTTTCCAAGCCCGACTTTGACCCCGCGGCGACAGAAGCAGAAGCAGAGGAACATCATACTGCACAGCTAGATGCGAACAAAGGTAGAGCGCCAAGGGCGCTGGCGGAGAGGCTGAGAAGGGGTATGACTGGGGAGATGACGGCTGATCTACAGGCATTGTTGACACGTGCTAAACCTGTGCTGGCGAAGAGTGAGGAGGTGTTGGGGAAGTCGGAAGGAGGGAAGGATCTGACGCAGGTATTGTCTCGGTTTTTGACAGAGCGGATTGTCGTACCAACGTGATCGTGCGTGCTGGGTGCTTGTTGTCTTGAGAATGGTAGATACATGATAAAAGTACTGTAGTCGTTCTCTCTCCTCATGTTGTATGTTGAAATGGCTAGCTTTGTTCTGAACCGGGCGATGACGGCGCTCCAGGAACCATCGACGTCGGATTATCACGGATCTCCAACACGGCAAATCGTTTACCGACGGCGGCAAAACCGAGGATGATGCGGAGGAAATCAGCCGTTGGCGGACAGAATAGGCGGAGGTCCAATCGGAGACACAAACAATTTTCGTGCCGCACACCTACTGCAATGCCGGCTCGATGCCGCCACACGCCGGAGTAAACCGGAGATGATGTTCAGCCGCCGCCGCTCCGGGCCGCAAATGACTGCGAGATGGGACCGCGGTTCTGATCAAGATTGTTCAACATACGCCAAACGTTGCGCTCCAAGGCATGGCGTACTACAGCATCGGAACGCGGCACTCCTTGCATGGGTCCACGGGGCCATCCACAGGATGGTCTGTTTCGATGGAGCTCGGCAGGCTCCATGGCGCGGTGATTCGGAGTGTCTGATGGACATCCATTGGCATTTATCGGACTTTCCATCATTCTAGAGAAACCTGTGAGCTTGCCAGTTGTCGGATGACTCATAGATACCAATGGGCGCATGCCAACATGGTCTCGGAACAGCACGGAGGAGCATGAGTGTGTCAGAATCCGAGAATCGGATCCTACATTGCGCCTATTCAGCGGGGGTTGGGCGTTGGCAGGCAGGATGAAGAAAGATTGTTTGGAAAGGAAAGCCCGCCCAGATCTGTTTAGAAAGGTATCGTTCGCACGACTGCTGACACGGATTTCACAGTGCGTTAGGTTTTCGATATTGAAATTCTACTCCAGAACTGCCATGGATGTGACACGTATGTGGCTGGCTTGTTCTTCTTGGCGGCTGTGAGACCAATCAGATTCTGAACATGCCTATGAATTGATTTTTGATTGATTTATGGTTCGGACTTACTGCCTGCACGGCTTGGTAGTAAAAGCCTGGCACGAGTGGCGGTGTAATATGAAACGTGTTCTTCGTTGTTGAACTCGTTTTTTCAGTGATGTCGGGGTTTGTCTGACATATTGCCATATGGAATGCCCATGGATAGCGCAGTATGCAGCATTGAATGTCCCGGCAAGCTGTGGAAACGTTCTAAACCTAACCTGGAATTCTGAGACTTCCGAGTCTGTGACTCGGACAATGGGGTGACCAGGTCTGTCGGTCCGAGTAGTTTCTCACAATATTTCTCACCAGGAAAGTATTTTCAAGGTAGTGCGACCCCAGGCAAGTCAAGGATCGACCGCCGTTTCAAAGGCTGGTGAGATCTGCTGTAGGGCCAAGATAATCAGCCTTACTGCTGATTACCATGCATGTTCAAGTTGTTGTTTTTTCCGAGCTGTTCGCTTCAATACGGGTTGCTGTGTCGCACACAGGATCCTTCGGTCCCCATCCGTGGCTTCTAACGTAGTTCCCTTGACAGACTCAGACCCCTTTTGTGGCTCGTCGCGCCAGAATGACCGGGCTCAGTAAACATTGCCGGCATCTCCATTATGATTTTGTTGTTGTGCAGGATGGACCGAACGTTCAATTCAACTGGCTCCATCGAATCGGGAACGGCGCCATCCATGCTCAGCCTAAGCTTTCGGTACGTTTCTGATCTAACCTCGCCACAATCTAGCCTCGCCACATATATAAACGCAAGGGTTATGACTATCCCTCGAATCATCCCATCCAGTTTCTCATCCCTCAATCATGTCTAGCTCTACCATCATCCCCACTCGTCAAGCCCGCGCATACCGCCACGCTGCTGACATCCCAAAGGAGGTCTGGCGTGCATTGTCGCAGAACGAAGCTGCTGCAAACGTGATCCTCCCATTTGCGAGGAAGGCGTCCAACTTTTCACGCGGAAGCGACAGCGAGCAATTATGGATTGCTGTATACGATGACGCGAACAACGTCGAGTTTGTGCTGTCTTGCACCAAGGGACCACTGGGACACTACCCCATCTTCATAGTCGCTTCCAAATCGTCTGCCCAGCTCACTCAAGAGGAGAGGCGTGGCAGGAATATCGCCGATGGCTTGTCGCCACTCGTCCTTTGCCTGTTGGAGGAAGTCCCTTCCCGGAGGGTATTCTCCGTGTTTTCGATCGCAAATGTGACGAAAAAGTTCGCCGAGATCTTCGAAGCATACACACACCAGCAGGACGGCATTCAGGCTCAGCAGGACCCATACTACGACGCGACCTTCACCTTTTGCACAAGTGAGACGCTGAGAAAGCCCTCAGATTCTATATCCGCTTTTCCAGGATCGGAGGGTGTCGTCATCTCTCTCCGTCGTGCTGACATGTCCCATCTAAAAGAGATCGCGGGCATATGCAAGGCATTCTCTGAAACATCGGTGAGTTACCGTCTGTGTCGTCTACACATGGATTGTACTGACCTTTTTCCCGTCAGTGGCCGTTCTTACTTGATGACGAAGGCGCGGAATTGGAAGCGAGGACGATGATCACCAACCAACAAGTTTGGGTTCATATGATCCAGAAAGATGGTCAACAGCCAGAGATCGCATGTCTGGTTGCTACCACCAGAGAATCAGACACCGTGACCGCGGTGACCAAAGTCTTTACGGCAGAGCATTGGAGGGGTCGTGGGTGTGCGGCACGACTTTTACACCGTGTCTGTCAAGAGTGCGTATTTATGGTTGATGTGGTCTTTGCGACACATTCTGATTTTCCGGTAGCATTCTCCAGAAAAAGAAGCGAGTCGTCCTCTATGTGGGCAACTCGAAGGAGTTGGCGTCCGCGCGCAAGGTATACCACAAAATCGGCTTCCAAGGTCTCAATGCACCGCAAGGGCAGCAGGTGAAAGACGTGGAAAGGTGGCTTGAAATTGGATTTAAAGGCACCACTCTTGGATATTGGTGATTGTTGTCCATTTTTAGATTTTTAGTTCGAGTTTCTCCCCAACCTACAAGCTAGATCAGTCGCTTTGCTTTGGACCACCTGTATCACCTCTTTCACTTTTTCACATGTCGTGTAGCATAGGTTACCCTGATAGTACATCCAGGGAATAGATTTATGTATTCGTCTTCTGCCGACAGTACTAAGTACTATTCCTCAAGTCAACCGAGAAGGTCTCGTATACCGACAAATCGCGCTAGCTAATCGCATCTAGCCTCGTGCAACGGTAACACTTTTATAATGTCAGAACCTCTGCGCCGGTCTCTGTGATCAGTACCATGTGCTCTGCCTGCGCGCTACGAGCGCAGTTCTATGACAACATGGTCAGGATTCCACAACGTTTGTGTACAAAGCAACAGCGATCGCTTGCCTCGGTCGATGCTGTCCATCCATCTGGGAATACCCATACTTGTGGATTAGATCCTTGGACGATACAGGGCTGGGGTTGTCACACAAATGTCATGTGGTCGCGACGCCAGTCAAAGATCCATACCTCGATAGTAAAGCAATGCCCGGGACGCATCATCCCCGGTTCTTCGTTCACTATCAAAAAGCCATCAGAGGACAGAAAAGTGCAAATGGTAGGACGAGGGGGACATACGCGTATGGTATATCCAAGGAGGCTGATGGAACGCTCTCCCGATACCATGTCCCGAGAACGCATTGCACACCGAATAAGTAGAGTTGCGCACCAATTCGTGGATAGCCTGGCCGATCGAATTGAATGGACGTCCAGGTGCGCAGGCGTTGATGCCAGCTTGCAGGGCTGCATCGGTTATCGAGACGAGGTCGCGACCCGGCTGGTCCTGTGGGCTCCAACGTGTTTGTAATCGCCAACGAACCAAGGATGCGTGCGTACGACAGTGCCGACGAAAAAGGTTTGGGAGGTATCTCCATGGAAGCCGTCGAGGTAAACGGTGACGTCTATGTTAATAATATCGCCATCTTCGAGTGGTCGACTTCCGAGTCCCCGTTAGCTTCACTTTAGGGTAAGATAAAACACAACATACTCGTCTGGTATGCCGTGCGTGACGACGTTGTTGATGCTGGTGCAACATGACCGAGGGAATCCCGAATAGAGTAAAGGAGACGGGTAAGCACCACGGGCGACGATAAAGTCATGAATCGCTGCATCTATGGAGTTTGTGGTCACCCCAGGCTATATGAAGGACGGGATCATCATGCCGTCCATCAACAAAGCTTTGAGAACCACCCCCACCCGAACAAGAGTGCCTGAAAACTTGCGAACGTTGCGAGCGAGCTTGGCAGATGCCCGAAGCTTTGTCTCGTCCTCGCTTCCGAGTCGGATCCGGTCTTCGTAAGGCTCCCGCGAACGTTTACTTGTAGAGGCGTGAGGGGTAGGCCGATCGTCCGCAAGTTTCTGTGCGTATGGCGGCCGCCTAATGCTAGACGGGACAGTACGAGGTGTGATGTGCGATACACCCCAGACAAAAGGTTCTTCGGGAAGGATCACGCCGTAGCTTCCAAAAGATGCCTCTTCATCTGAGACATGCGTGGAGAGGAAACGTAGACCGTTCTCAAGGCGTGTACGACTTGAGACGAGTCCAGGGTACCTCGTCCAAAGTTTGCTCAGAGTGATGATGATCATAGGATGAGCAGCTTATGTAATCATCGACACTTTGCACTCAAGTTCGAAATTTCATTACCGAGCTTGGTACAGAAGCCATACTATCTAAGAAAGTCGGTCGTGCGGTGAACATATCGAGACTAAAGTGTGGCTTATAGTCGGAATTTCTATAAATCTCGCAGGTCCAAGCCTCCAAGTTAATTTTCACAATATGTAACTTCAGTCGATACTTCCCACAACCACAACAGGACATCACGAATCCCAATCCTCGAGCGTAAACGCAAGCACGCCAAACGAAGACCCAGCATCCGACCCTCCCCTCGCTAAACTCTCCGCCCCACGCCGTACGTACCTCACCAACCCATCCAGCTCTCCAGACAACTTTTCTAATCGCGTCGAAAAATCTTCTTCTGTGTAGGATGGCGCGGCCGAGAACGATGGCACGTCAGCCCGGTCCACGTCGTCCGTGTTCGTGTCCGTATCCGTGTCCGTGTCCGTGTCGTCTTCGGTATCGGTGGGCAGGGGTACTGAAAACCCAATGACATCCCTGCGCTGTCGTCGTTGCCGACGACTCCGATGCCGTCGCATGCTAATTGACAGACGGGAGATATCGTGCGTCGTATCCCCCGCAAAAGTGGTAAAGAACGTCCGAAAGTGAATACACATATCCAAGATGCTTAGGATCGCTTTCAAGAGGGAGGATGTCTAGCCCAACGAAGAGAAAGATGTGAGTGGAGAATACAAAGACAGAGGAAGCGGGATAGACGTACACTAGAGTCGAGGAAGCATTTGCACAGTAGCGTTTCCAGACTAGGCGTCAATGAGTAACATGCGGGTGGTATGACCCGAGGCAAACGCACTGCTCGTTGTGGAACTTGATCATCTCATCGAGGGACTTGGCTCCTTTGAACACGGACTGGAATTTGAGCATTTGAACGTGGATCACCTGAAGGAGCGACACGAGTCAAAACTGTACACTGCTGGAGCAGAGGAGAACATACGTTCGTGGTCAAGAAATTGAACAAGGCACTGCAGTTTACCATCAATACACTATGGTCATTCGGTCGGTGCTGCATCATTGTTTACTCACTTGATGAACCACGAGAGCTTCCCTCGCATCGCGTAGAACACCTTGAGCTCAGACCTCAGCCCAACATTTGCCACCGCTCCGCGGAGCAAGATCCTCTCCAGAACGCACTTCGCCCTTCTCACCTGAAGCAGGAAGACGAAGAGGGAACAATAACTTTGCAGGACGCTGGGAGTGAAGATATACGTCAAAGGGAATGGCAACGCGTATTCGACGAGCAGTCCATCAATCGCCTTGACGGTATTGGAGACCCCAGCGGCTTTGACGCCCCTGTAGGAGAGCCGAAAGAGGGAGGTATCGATCCAATCCGAGTTGGACGACTCGATGACGTCTCTGAAGGCGCTATTCAGGAAATGAAAATCGTTCCATGGTTGTTGGCTGTCCATCTAAACATCATCAAATCAATGGAATAGAGCGCGAGTAGAAGAAGTGCTAGTTGTATTCGCACCTTGGCGAATAGGACATCGGTGAAGTTGCTGATCACGTCTCCTCTCGTCATCAAGTATAACCCTTCAACGGCTGCAAGGTGGCGAGATAATTCGCATTCCTCAGTGAGGACCCGTGATAGTCGCAGACCAGCAGCAAGACAATAAGCAGAGAGCTCTTCTAATACCACATGCGACAACGACTCCGAATCTCTCAAGCTCGCCGCGCTGGACTCGAACACTTGTGCAAAGCTCTTCGTTACGAGGAGTGGATGTTGCTCTTCCATTGCATTTTCAGAAAAGAAAAGAATATCCATCATTCGTAGTAGTCCAACAGCCTTGCCGGCTCCTAAGACGTAATCAACAACCGGTCCCAAGAACGCGGGAACAGCGGACTGTTTCCTCTTCCCGTCTTCCAGAACGACGGGACTTCGGAGGACGTAACCATCTGCCCAGAGATCAGGGTCCATTAGCGGAAGTTCGTTGTCTTCGACGAAAAACTCCTCATCCAGGGCTTGCGTGTCATCTAGGGAATCCCACATGTTCCGGACGGGCATTCCGTCTTTGAGCCATTTACCAATCATGCGCCAGATCGGTTCTGAGGCCTTTTCAAAGACGGTCGCAAGAGAATTAGAGGCCAAGATATTGCCCATGGACCATTGTTCCTCTACTGCCTGTAGCAAAAGGTCAAGCAGAAGTGCCGAAACGACCGCGGATGGAAGTTGGGTAGGCATATTAGGCAAGTTCCAAACGGCTTGGTCGAGTCTGTTGTGGGACTGACAGATATATCCGACGAGTCGATGTAAGATGTCCAACACGACGTCAAAGGTGCCTGAAAACGTATCTCGAACGTCTTTCTCTAGACTTAGCAGGCTGACGACGAGTGGGTCACCTTGCCCGGCTAGTGCGCGACAAATGGCCTCTTCTTTCTTGGCGCACCATCGGTCGAACATCTGGATTTGTGCATCGACGGCATCAGCAAAGGCCTCTATCGTTCTTGAGCGGATGTTGTGAGTGAGCAAGCGCATTGTTCCGCTTGGAGTAATTTCATGGACGGTGGAAATGCCGTCGAAGATGGCAGAAACGAACTTTCGTAGATGACACACGGTAGTCGTCACCTCTGCAAAAGCACTCAGGATCGACGACTGGGCTGATAACGTAAAGTGCAGTAGACGCGGCGCTGTCGGAGAAGGCTAGTATTCCGTCAGTTCAACGTACACCTCGTTGACAGAGTTGGAGACATACCACCGAAGAGAATGTATCTGGAGTAGTGTAGATCATGAGATTCTTCCGACCTTGGAGACACATCAATACCTCGCGCACCGCGTCGCGTTCGTGAATATATTTCTAGAGGCCCCACACTTGGCATAAGGTCACAGAAAGATGTTCTGCGCGCACCTCTCGCTCTGGACCAACAAGGGCCAGTGTTGCTCTCTCCCCAAGAACACGGAGCATTGCAGGACCTGGCGGGTATAAAAGAGAGGAAAAACAATAAAGATACAAAATATACATACCAAGGGTTGACGGATCACCTATATCAAACGGCCGCGAAACATCGACATCAATTTTCCAATCTTCTCTCCAGTACTGGTGTGCCTTGAGCCGTTCAATCAACTCAAAATGATTTTGCTGGTAGTGGATACGACGACCGTTGGTTTCCCCAGACATTTCAGTCACGGGTGGAGGTAAATCTTCGATAGAGGATGGCATGCCATCACTGTCCTGAGAGTCATCTTCATCCCAAGGTGAAAGGGACGGGGTGCTTCCACCGCTCCGAGTTTCCCATCCCTCGACAGTGCTACCAGCTGGTAGGCCACATACTCCCTCCCAGTGTTGTCCTTCGAACGGTTCTTCTGCAAGAATCTCTTTCCATGTTATCGGTGCTGGAGGTTCCGAAGGCCGGGCATCTTTACATGTCTCCGCAAAGGCATGCGTTGCGTTACTAGGGGCAGATGATAACAATATCTACCCAGAAACATAAGGACGCGGAGATCTGAGGTAAAGGCACATACAAGCAACTGGAGGTGGTCCGGGAGGTGTGACAACTGGAGGGATATCAGTATAAGATCCATCTGGTAAAGATACATCATGGTCACTTTAATACGCTCGTCGAGATCCGTCAGTTCTTTAGCCTGCTGTTTCACTTTGCGATACGATTCCTGCAGTGCATCTGCTAGGTCATCATGGGAGTTGACGCTTGCTTTGAGAACGTGACTATATTAACAACTCGTAAACCTACTGCAAAATAACAGAGACGATCAACTAGAATAATACCCTCTAAAGTGTTTGTCCATCGCAGTCATGTCGGTGCTCGCCCCAGCCTTGATCGAAAATTCCAAGTTTTTGGACACGAAATCCACGGCGGTGCGAAAATTTTCATCGTCTACCTCGGGCGACAAACCGGTCACTTGGGTGACGAGTGACTGACATAGTGGTAGAAGACGTGTGGTCTGTCGAGTGACAGGTCGAGATAAGCGCGAGCTTGGACGCGTTGAGATGCGTGAGTGTGGTCTCAACGATGAGGCACTCGAAGCTGGCCGAGCTGAAGACAAACTTGAAGGCGGTCGTTGGGACAAGCTCGACGATGGCCTTTGTATTCTCAAGCTTGAGTGAGGGCGGATAGAACTGGCTGAGATGGGCGTGTTCATGAAGCTAAGTGGCGGTGCAATATGTTTAGCCAGGGGCTTCAATTTGTTTTGACATCCACCATGGCTTCTTTCTTTGCACTCTCACTCACTGCACGTCGTCTTTCGCGCGCGTGCGTCTCGCATCACAGAACTTATGCCGCATCGACGCGCACTTACCCCGCTCGCTCTGCAGCAACCAGCTCGCGTGTAGCAAAAGCACCAGCCAGTACAACTACAACCACCACCAGAGTAAGCCAAGACGACATCTCCGAAGCAATAGCAGATGCAGCCGGGGTCCGCGAGACACCCGAAGATGAAGCACCTCCAGACAGTGTCCCTGCCGCCGAGTCTGTGTCTTCGCGCATCTCTCAAATCGCATTCCCGGGTGATTTCGTATCTGGAGGTAGCAGCGGAGCCAACGACTGGTCGAAGAGCTACCATGGCTTATCCGTAGAAGCATTCCCGAAGGAGATTGCAGACATCCTCCTTGCACCCATCGACGAAATGGATATTGAGATGAAACCCGGTGCGTCCCCTCCCTTCATTTGTTCGACTTGCCTGATATTTTTCGTCAAAGATGGACTTATCTACCTTCCTGAAATCAAATATCGTCGTATCCTAAACAAGGCCTTTGGACCTGGCGCGTGGGGACTCGCTCCAAGGACGGAGACGAACGTGGGTCCCAAGATAGTCAGCAGGGAGTATGCACTCGTTTGCCAAGGGCGGTGAGGCGCTTTAATATGCTACACGCGCAATTGACTAACGAGCCGTCCCCGTAGACTCGTAGCCATAGCTAGAGGTGAAAATGAGTATTTTGACCCTTCAGGTATCCCTACCGCCGCCGAAGGGTGCAAGAGCAACGCTCTCATGCGATGTTGCAAGGACTTGGGTATAGCTAGTGAGCTCTGGTGAGATTTCGCATCCTTCCCACCACGTTCTCTCACTTTCTATGTGCACCAGGGATCCTCGATTTATTCGAGAATTCAAAGCCAAGCACTGCGTAGAGGTATTTGCCGAAAACCTAACGACGAAAAAGAAGTTTGTTTCCCATCACCATAAGTGTTAATAACTGCTCATAATCTGCTTTAGGAGGAAACTTTGGAGGCGCAAAGACCAGCCCAAGTTCGAGTATCCATGGAAGGAGTAAAGTGCACTATGTCGTTGATCTTAGTTCCTCGATCCACTGGGTCATCTGCATTGTATACCTGCATCTGCTTTAATCTTTGCACGAGTCATCTCATTTCGATCCTCATGTTGGAACATAAATTTTCGCCAGGAGCAGGACGCGCCGCACAACTTGTTCTGGGTGTAAGTAGCCTCTCCTTTATAGAAGCTCTTGTTTTCTCCTCACATTCGTCGAAAATGGCACCCCTCACTCCCTTGGGAACTTGGGTAACTGTTTGATATCCAGCGTGTGGCTTACCCAAGTACTATCGTAACCGAACAGTCGAAGTCGAAGTCCGAACCAAGCTTGCGATCGTTGCCTTTTTGGTGCTGATCCATGCGCCTTCCTAAACCACCATCTGGAGTCGAGTTCGACCGATTCAAAAGGTACTTGCTCCTTTCTGTCATCGTCGAGAGCGGCGAAATGATGTGCCTACTAGTTAAACAGTTGCTTCCATGTTTTACAAGAATATGGTGGGAACGTCTGTTCGCCTGGATCATACTCGTGCAGCATTTGCGCTCCACGAGACAATGAAGTCGGCAAAGATACCGTTCGATCAACGTATTTCATACATACATTTCGGTGGCTAGTTCTATCATATTCCTCGTTTTACTTTCTTTGCACTGTTGTACTCGCTGTTTTGTAACTGCTATCGAACATGCTATCGAACATTTCAGAGGATGAGAGGCTTGGACATATATACCACTAGCCTGGAGCCCTGATCTACTTCATCCATAGAGCTCAGAATAAAACGACACACTTCTGCGTTGTATGTGACTCGGGTGTCCACCTAGAAAAAAAGGTTCCGAGGGACATGGCAACCACCGTATGAATTCCAGATGCCTACTACCTGAATCGAAAGTTGGATCAAAAAGCCAAGTCGAAAAAAGAAGGAAAATCGTTACTAGCGTATCGCCCAGCCCTTTCTAGTTTAGACCTGACACGCGGCACCATCCCTGACCACTTCGTTAATCCCCTCCGAGTCACCCTCTACTGCCTGATCTTCCTCCAGGACGACATCCTCAAATGCGATCGCAGACACGGCCGCGTTTCGACCGGTGGCAAGTTGCGACAACACACCGAATCCGGTGTCCATGGCCAGCTGCCCTCGGTGGGTGTCACGGTCATACAACTCCCGCACGCCGATAATGAACCTGGGCATCATCCCGGCCCAAAGCAAATAGTCAACGTAGGACAGGAAAGTCGTCACATTGTCGGGTATAGACTCGTTTGAGATCAAAACACAGATGTTGTAAAGCAGATTCCTAGTTTAGGGGAGAACCATATGAGCCGATATTTTGTGGATAGTCATTCGAAACCAAAAACGTGTAGGCAACTTGAAGGTGTCAGTGGAAAACAGAGGAAGAAAGACGTACAAGAAGAAATAAAGTATTCCATGCTTCATGAGAAGCTTCATGTACTGATTGGGCCGCCACCACTTCGTTGCTTTGTACATCCCGATCGACTCCTTCAAGGTTTGGACGAGAGCGAGAATGAACAGCACAACACTGAGAACAAATACGGGAACTTCAGAAGATATCCAGATGTTCTGTGCGACGTTCAATCCAATACTGCAGAGAGAGAAATCCTGGATTTCGACAATCGTAACTAGAGATAGGGAAAAGTAGAGTCATCTGCTTGAGATTGCATTCACACTACTGACTAAGCCCGCGACATACCTGATAGGTAAGTATTCGGGTTGTAGTATATCCCTCCATAGACGAAGGAAATGATTGTTTGCGCCATGTAGAGGAACAGTAGGACATAAAGGACATTTCTGGATCGATTCCACATTGCGTAAACACGAAGAATCATCATCACTGTGATTGCAATTAACTGGAGGGGTTGGATGAGGGGGTATCGAAACTCACAATCAGCAGCGGAGAGAAACACCATAAATGCCCAGAAAGACAGCAGATAGAGTGCTGTACCTTTGGAACACCTATGCTTCATTCTGACCTTACATTCCGTAAATTAATATACTTACACCTATTAGCAAACCATCAACGGTACAATTCAATAGGGAAATCCAGATGCATACGTCTACAGGGACACGATCATTAGTGTGATAAATCGGGTGAAAAGCAGAGAAACTGACTTTCACAGGCACCTGCATAAATGAAGTGCCACCTGCGGATGTGTTTGGTCGGTCAGATCAACCTTGGTTTGTAGTGTTGAACACACCAAGTGCAGTTATACTTGCGAATTGGATCAGAGTTAACCATATTATTCCATGGATTGCAATGGTTATGGACTTACAGAGCCCAACAAATACCGAGATAACGAACCTATTGGAGTGGTCAGTTCACAGCAACACATAGCAAAGCACCCCATGATGTTTTATACGCACGAGGATGTACATTGTAGAGACCCAGGTCCACTTTCTGCACTGTGGAAATGTCAGAGATATTGGTACTTGCTTGATAGTTGTCACGCTTGTACCCAAATGTAGTCTATCTTTGTAACTTGATTGTCAGCAGGGAAGCAAGAGATGGAGAACAAAACAAGATACCTCTCTCGAAAAGTTGAGGACTGTTGTTATAGGACAATTGAGGGGACTCGGAAGAGCGTGCATTGCCAAAAACAATATCACTTACTATAATCATATCCGACTCCACTGACTACCATAACTGCATCAATCTGTAAGATTAACATCAACTATAGTCGTGAGTGGTCGTACCTGCCAGGTATTCATTGAACTGGAGAACCTCCAAAGCGGACTGTAGCTCGGAAGTCATGACACGCATGAGACAAGGTCACGGATGTCTGACTGCTTTAGTCAATCACCAAGAGCCGAGAGCGAGGATGGGCTCGTGTGAGATAATGCGGAACCTCTTGATGGCATTTATATCCTCTGCCAAGATATTGAATATTTACCAAGACGAACAGCAGACGAATCATCACAACAGGGTATGTCCCCTCCCCCCCCTTCAGCAAGGCAATGAGACGGATATTGACCAGCATATCATGATCGGACCTCCTCATGCACAGCAACATTGAGCCTGACTAGGACCCAATCTACTAATTTGGACAGTAGGTTTTCGTTGATATGGATTCTGGGGCACATGG
>JBBPLM010000154.1:9514-20629 GCA_038089795.1 Pulchroboletus neoregius | reverse complement strand
AGCATTTGACCAAGGGGTCAACGTTGTATTTACCGGTTGAGGTCGAGGGTGCGTTGTTTGCCATTGGGGTGCGTCTTGGTTCATCTCTTTGAAAAGCCACTGTTTTATTGAGAATTTCCGACGGTTTTGTGATATGTGATGCATTGTGCAGGATGGACATGCGGCGCAGGGTGATGGTGGTAAGTGGGTTACATTTCGCAGATTGAACTTACTGAATAAGCGTTTGGAAGAGGTCTGCGGTAGGTCACCGCATTCAAGGGCATGACGGATCAGCTGAGTGCTTTGGATAGGCACGGCCATTGAGACTCCGATGGACGTCACGGTGCGGCTCACGGTGCGCAAGGACAAGCCGTACACCAAAACGCCCCACTTTCGTACTACAATACCACATGCAAACGCCGAAGAATACTATTGCACGACGGGCGTCGACACTGGTAAGCCATCCCTGCGTGTCCAACGTTTGCGCGACGAATTTGAATGTGCACATTTTAGACATCCGAGAAGCGACGCGGTCGGCTGTTCGCAACATGATCGCCTATCTGGTGGCCGAGCATGGACTCGACCGTGTGGAAGCCTACATACTCTGTAGCGTTGCAGGCGATCTAAAGATGCACGAGGTGGTGGGTCAACGTGTTCCTCCCGATCCCGTAAGCGGGTGGCTAATAATGATCACTTCATGGCAGGTGGATATGCCGAATTATGTTGTACGTATTCATGTTTGCTTCCCAGCGTATGCGTGGTATGCTCAACACTGGAAAGATCGGAATGATGATTCCAAAGTCCGTACTTGGGGCTTTGTAAACAGGAGGAACGTGCCTTTGCGAGACGTTCTCTTGAGGAGGACGAGATGAGAGAATGCGTCGCCAAAGTGGTAGCTGACTCGTGTACGTTTGGAAGAAACGAGGCTGCATTCTAACCATATTTTGCGGGAAGTTCGACCAATCTGGAGTGGGTGAGGACCTCAATCCTCACCACCCTCGAGTCCGTGGATGGTCACAGGTGCGAGGTGTCGATATCGAGATAGTGTGACCTAATATTGATGAGGTGGATGTGAGGAGCATCTTAAGCTGAGGATAAATAGTCATCGATTCGACAATACTTTGACAGTCTTTCTACCAATTTTCCGCTCTGGCTCACCATCACGGATTCGACGTGAACGGGAAAGAACGCGGATTCGCCTGGTTCACCTTGTTCATCGTTGTCCTACAGAACTGACCTACACTGAGTCCAGTGGCTGAATGTACTCATCTTTCCTGCGCCAATCGCGTTGTTATTGACTCCAAAGAGTTGCCGCAAAGACGCTCATTTATCAGCTTAGTCGGCACGTTCACGAGCGCCTGCCAGTGACTTGTCGGCCTCGTTCAAACGTTCATCAGTCTTCGACTTTTAGGTCTTTCCTCGGGTGCCGTGCTGAATGCACATACATACTCATATACGTACTTTTTTTTTCTGTTGGAGACGCCAAGAGAAACAATCCTAGGGCATGATTCAGAGCCGCGCAACGCCGATGACGACTTGCTACTCCAACTTGTACTAACACCGCTCAAGCCTCATTGCCTCTGCATCCGCTCTGACCAGCTGGGTGCGAAGTTCGATGACTTCAACGGCGCGCCTTTTCTCCATCGCAAATCGACGCAGACCTTGCGCGCAATGGGTTGGAGCTTCGCCTGCGCGGCGGCCTGTCACTTGGCAACTTTTCCTGTTGCCGACCTGGAGCACGCGTCTTGGAGCCATTGTCGCAATTACAATCTGTGACCTCAGGTACCAAGGTCAAGGAGATCTTGTCATCTGTCTACGCGGACTCTACTCCTCTGGGACCTGGTCTTTTTCCCAATAGTCAACGCCCCAAGATCCACGTACTTCCCTTCTCATTCCGTACCGATAGAACATTTCTCGGTCTCTCCAATATACATATCTCGTCGTATCTTCCGACTTCGACAAGTCCATTTGCTCCCGACAAATAGAAGGTTCTATGGGGAAAGCCGATCGTTTTTTTGGTCGTTAGGCAGGCATGTGGTGTCTAATACTTATAACAACCGAGTCGATCGTGACGCTGGCAGTATGCAAACGTCAAGGTTACCAAGAAGGCGATCAGAGGTGCGTTCGTTCACCTCACCTGCCACGGTATCTCAGACTGGAAATAGATATTTTGCGTTGGGTGATTGAATGTTGAAGAAAATATCATGCAATCGCGACACCACATGCAGAATGCTTCGTTTGCGTATTTGTCCGCTTGTCATTTGACTGTTGAAGACGACAGGTTAGACTCCCCAAACCGGACCCTATACATCGAGATTAGAAGACGATCGGTTTGGCTATACGAGGGACTCGAGACAAGGGAACCCATCCGCACGCGGCGCATCTTCCCCGAGTTCCGTCCCGCAATTTGGACGCTTTGCTTGGATGGTGCGCGACACAAACGAGATCACGTGAATGTTTTATGAAGGATATTGATATGGTGAACGAATCTGGTCTCATACATCCATAGTTCCTAATTTGATTACTGACAGGGGACTTGCCGGTCCACAAGTGGTAGTGTACACGATAACTCAAACTCAAGAGAGTATGGTGTTGCTACATCTCCAAAACTTGGTAACTCGGCAACATAATGGTATTTTATCTTCCTCGCCTGCTGGTTCACTGATTCGGACACTCAGGCTCTACAAATCGGAAACTCTTCGTGTCAGTGCCTCCCAATCCTTCCAATATCAGCATGGGAGAGGCTTTATCTCCACCTTGATCCGCCAGTGCGTTTAATGAGAATTCTGTACTACCGCTCCACTCCAAGGTCCCCGAGTCTCACATTGACAAGAGCCGATTGGGGTGGATTCGATTTCTTGCTCCCATCATCCCATTAACCTCGCGTTTCTATGGAAGGATGAAGCTTCGAACTTCATACTGTCTCATTGGGGGGTCCTCAAGCAGTCACCCCGTCGTTGCGAGGTGTTTCCAGGGTCATTAAGCCCTTCAGACGGATGTATAAAATGGGAAGCACGATCATTACTGCAGCCAACAATCAACCATACAAGCGTCCAACTCGCAGCATGTTTCCTTGTTCTCGTTTCATTCTTTACTTTGGCCAAGGCGGCGCTGCAAGCAGCGGCTGTGTGGGCACGATCTCGTCACTGAGTAACGTGAGCGCTGCAGTTCAGTGTACGACTGTGAACATCAACGCATTCACTGTGCCAGCTGAAGAGATTTTCAGCCTTGATAGCTTGACTTGTTGCAAGGCACCACGGAACCAGTGGCGGTGTCACCAAGCCCCGCCCTATCATGATGATGCAGTGCGCGTATTTTACTGAATTGACAACAGTGAAACACTCATTTCTCTCCAAACTAATATTCAAGGAGAGTACCCTAACGCTAAGAGGAATGGCGGTCCCGTTGGTAATTGATAATCATATCAGATGGAAGAACTTGGACAATAATTCAACACACAGGACGCAACCTGACAGTTTTGACGTCGGTGGAAATGATCAAGTTATCATCAACAACGGGTACAAATACGTGTTCGTCCCGCTTTGGTGTAGCACTGACAGAGGATGCACAGCGTTGTAGTAAATCAGGTACTTGCGGCTACGTTCTGTCTCTAATGAATTTGTTGACTGATCTTGCATTCAGGATGAATGCTTAGCTATCAATAGCGGGCAGAACATTCTGTTCGAAAACAATTACTGCGAGGGTGGTCATGGTCTATCTATCGTACGTGGTCTTACCGAATAATGAGAGTGCGTAGATTATCATGATACCAAACTCCAGGACTCGATCTCCTCTAACGCCGTGTTGAGAATGTCGTCTTTCGTGGCAACACAGTCACTGATAGGTGCTTCACTTCAGATTGACGCATATTATAATATTCAATCCGAACGAATGACCCGTAGCTAACAAGCCGTTCCACATCAAGACCAAGCAAGATACTATTCATAGCAGGGTCACTAATGATACCTATTCTGTATGGAAACCCATCTATCCAGGAGCCGCGCCCATTGTGCCTCATAAGACAACACTGCAACAAATTGTACCTCATATGGTGTGCTGATTACCCAGAGTTCTTCCGATGCTCCCGACGCACCTGGGAATCACGTCATGATATCTGTGAGTAACCTTGGTACGAACAAAGCAGGTGCTGATTGGATGTTATTGATACGATGTCAGCTTCAACCAAGACGCGACCGACCTCAGCGTGATGAGTGATGCTGAGACGGTTGGAGTGAATTGCGGTTCCGGTTCTTGTACTAGTATGCTCCCATTCATTTCAATCAACAAGAAATGAACAATTATTTGCGCAGGGGTCTGGGATTGGTCACGCTTGAACGTGAGTGGCGGCAAGACGGGCCAGATCACCAACAAACCTGATCTTACTGGTCATGATGTGTAGAATGCAACTTTACTCTGCAAATATTTATGTTTCTATCTCTGCTTCGTAGGTCGAACTGAATCTCGCCCCTTGCGTAAGAGGCAATCAATTGTCTATGATATTATATACTCTCTCTACCGACAAGGTCACTAAGGCCGGTTAGTATTGCAAGCTACTGTTAGCACTAGTCATACTGTGAAGGTTTGGCGAGTGTCTTCACCGCTCTTCAGCGGCCTCAGTTCGTTATATGGCTGTGACGGAACCACAAGAGGAATTTGATTTGTCTGTTCCTAACGTTCAGTACTACGTTGAGTCTGCCAGATCGGCGGCGGAAAATTCAATTCCTAGAGGTCCTCCACAGCGTGCTCTCCCCGAATGCGACAAGTTCGGGTTCAGTTTCGGCCCGGAAGAACCCCGGGCTTTTCGCCCAAACCTCGTTCACGCTTGCACTTTCGTTCAGTCCACTCTCATCTTTTCATTCACCGAGCCAAGTAGCAGTAACGCATAGAGCAAACCGTTTGCAAAAAATGGATTCATCGTATCGCCGCCGGGAGTACTTTTTTTTTTTGGCAGAACATTTGTGCCTGGCGCGATCTAACTTGAAACGTACGTGATTTCCGAAACGATCCCAACTTCCCCCTGCTGCGGTTGAAGCGGGTTGGCCTAGGACGATGCCTAGCGGACGAAAAAGGAGTATGTAGTATATCTTTGAGCCCGAGCCTGGAAACTTGAATAACTTGAAGAAACAACGGACGGGATGATGTCTCTCCAAGGCTAGGTTACGAGACTGTTTTGGACCTACGTCGTGCTTGAGTCGACACTCTGAATCTGATGGTAAACTCTTCGCACCGGTACCTCCCAGTCCGCATGGGAAAGACTTTACGGCGATTTTGATCCGGTGCGTTTACCTACTAGAATTCTGTCCTGCCAAGGTGCCTGAATACCACATTTACAAGAGCTAGGAGTAGATCTTTCTCGCTCACACCATCCCGTCAACTTGTTACAAGTTTCGGAACGCGGATACACGAGTCTGCCCGTTGCCATACTTTGTGATGGGTTTGTCCAGCTATCCATTTTGTAGAAGGAAGATCTCGGCCCGCTGCCATACTTTGCTAGAATGAGTGGGTCCAACTTTCTATTCTGTAGCGGTAAGAATGTCCTTGCGCGAACTTCGTACTATCTCATTGGAAGGTTATCATGCGGTCATCCCATCGTTGCTAGGTGTTTCCACCGGGTTGCCAGGCCCTTCAGACGGATGCATATAAAGGGAAGCGTAATCGTTACTGCAGCCAACAATCAACCATACAAGCGTCCAACTCGCATCAGCATGTTCCCATTCCTTGTTCTCGCTTCACTCTTTACCTTGGCCAAGGCGGTGCCGCAGGCGACACCGTCCAGCAGATGTGTGGGCATGATCTCGTCACTGAGTGACGTGAGCGCTGCAGTTCAGTGTACGACTGTGAACATCAACGCATTCACTGTGCCAGCTGGAGAGACCTTCAGCCTCGACTTGTTGCAAGGCACCACTGTCAATGTTTGTGAGTAGTAATCCCTTTCTTATTGGATTGAATCAGCCGACGACTGTCCTCAGTGGGAGAAATCCAGTTCGGAAACAAAAGTTGGAACGGTCCTTTGTTCCAGGTCACGTACGTCGAGTTTAGATACACTGAATGCAATTTTTCTTTTACTGACCTCGAATTGTTGGTGGCAGGGGAACAGATATCACATGTGAGTCTGCCTGAGTATCTCTTAGATCGATGCCAATCATACACTTTCAGTCAACGGAAATGGGCAGACCTGGGATGGCGGTGGACCGTTTTACTGGGTAAGTGAGGTTGTAGTGATCGTGTACTTTGTCGTGACTGAGCCATCACAGGACGGTCTCGGAACCAGTGGCGGCGTCACCAAGCCCCGCCCCATGATGCAGTGCGTGTATCTTACTGAAATGGTGCCATTCCTAACTTGATTGATACCAGCTTCTTGATTTCGGGGACGGTGACAGTATGTGACTTCTTGCTATCTGGTATCATATCTAGTATCACAACTGGCCTCGTTTCAGAATGTCCACGCCGTCAATTCCCCTGCACGATCCATCGCCGTAAACGCTAATGGCCCGCTGGTCGTCAGTGATATCAAAATTGACAATAGTAAGACACTCGTTTCCCTCCGGACCAATATTTTACTTGACTTTGAATGCAAAGGTCAAGGAGAGTACCCTAACGCTAAGAGCAATGGCAAACCCGCTGGTAATTGGCAGTCACTATCAGATGGAAGAACTTGAACAATGATTCAACACACAGGTCGCAACACCGACGGTTTCGATGTCTGTGGAGATGACCTTGTCATCAAAAACAGGTAAAAATGCGTGTTCGTCCTATTTTGATATAGCACTGACACAGAGGATGCACAGCGTTGTAGTGAATCAGGTACTTGTGATTATGTTCTGTCTCGACTGAATTTGTTGACTGATCTCGCATTCAGGATGATTGCTTGGCTATCAATAGCGGGAAGAACATTACATTCGAGGACAATTACTGCGACGGTGGTCATGGTATATCTATCGTACGTGATCTTACCAAATCACTAGAATGTGTAGATTCTCATGATGCCAAACACAGGGCTCGATCTCCTCTAATGCTGTTGTTGAGAATGTCGTCTTTCGTGGCAACACAGTCGTTAATAGGTGCTTCATTTCAGATTGACGCATATTGTAATATTCAACCTGAATGAACGACCCATAGCCAACACGCGTTCCGCATCAAGACCGACCAAGCTGCTACTAACAGCAGGGTCACTAATATTACCTATACTGTATGGAAACTCACGTATCTATCCGGAGTCGCACTCATTGTGTATCACCACAGCAAAACACTGCAACAAATTGCACCTTATATGGTGTGCTGATTACCCAAAGTTATCCTTCTGATTTTGGGACACCTGGGAATGGGGTCGTGATATCTGTGAGTAGCCTTGTCAAGAACAAAGCAGGTACTGATTGGATACTATCGATAGGATGTCAACTTCAACCAGGGCACGACCGACATCAATGTCATGAGCGATGCTCAAATGGTTGGAGTGAACTGCGGTCCTGATTCTTGTACTGGTATGTTCCCATTCATTTCAATCAACGAAAAATAATCAATTATTTGCGCAGGGATCTGGGATTGGTCAGACTTGAACGTGAGTGGCGGCAAGACGGGCCAGATCACCAACAAACCTGATATTACTGGTTATGATACGTAGCACCCATCTTTTCTTTTTCTCTGTAAATATTGTTTTGTAGGTCGAATTGAGTTTGGCCCCTTACGTAAGAGACAATCATTTCTACGTTTACATAAGCTCCCCTATTGCAAAGTTTCTCCAAGTCGGCCTTCCGATGTGACGTTTCATGCCAGGCCCTTTCTGCAGTTGCGAATATCCAGATTCTTCCTGGTCGAACCCCACATCTGAAGGGTCGCTGTGCGCCTTCGATATTCGCGGAGAACCAGCGGATTTCGATGGGGACGAGCTAGGCTTTCGTACGATCGACCGAAATTATTTTCTTGGGCTCGCGTACGAAAATCTGGACCTTGAAACAGGCGTCATGACACAATGTCCGATACAATGTCCAGGATGTGGGTCAGAGCGTACTCCGAAGAACAATGACGACGCCGAAAAATGGGAATCGCCCGGCCCAATGCTCCCTCCGGACTCTTCTTCACCTCTCGGCCTCGGAGACGGCTCCTCGCCATCCTCGACCGATGTGGCTCTGCCAATGTCACTCCACGAGGACGTGACTGCCGGCCGACATTTGTTTTGTCGTCCGCGTGACGGTGGACAATCGCGGGTCAAAGCACTATTTAACGACCGGTCGGATTCGAATGCAGTTATCTTTCTTGCCACAACGTCGATCCATCGTTCTCCCCCTCGCTCATCGGCTTCCAAGCTTCAAATACAAGCCTCCACTTGGACCAACATGGGTGGTAGTTTGCATCGCCAAGGTCACCTTACAGATATGTTCGAAAGTAGCTCCTCGACGCCCGCTTGCAGCGCCGCTCAAGGATACCTCGATAAAAGTTTGCACACAATTAGCGAACGACAAGTTATTGAAAACGTGCACAATATATGCGCGGTGACGACCCGAACAGCTATCGAACAAACGAGCAGTCTCAACAAAGCCGATGAGATCGACGGTGTGTCTACTCGTGGAGGTATTGGACCTCTTTCTCTCAAGAGAGCCATTTTTTCTGGTCCTACCATCCTCAACTTGGCGATATCGAACGAATCGGAATCTACTTCCTCACGCGGCACTGAGGATGATAGGCCGCGCGATGCCACAAGCGTCAGCAGCGAAAGAAACGGAAACGATGGTATCCCCTCCAAGATGCCCCTTCGCAGGCCTACCATCTCTGTTTCATGCCTGACCCAGGCTACGCTCGATAACCGCTTGAAACGACGCTGCTCTTCGATCGATTGTCCAACAGAATCCAAGAAGCTGAAGCTCGAGCGAACTGTGTCTCATGTTTCCTGTGCCGGCGACTCGAGTGTCGAACCGAAATACCAAGCCACCGAACCTGCAAGCATACGACGCGCGCGGTCATTGAGATCGGATGTTTCTACATGCTCAAATGGGCCAACGGTACGTTTAAGGTTACCATCCATACAGAAGTACGTTTACTAACATGCATACATGCGTCTTTCTCTGCCAGGACTCGCTTTTTTACCCTTCCCCTCTAAGTTCACCAACTTCCCAATCTCGCGCTGACAAGGATTATCCACCGACGGTTCCAAGCACTCCCCTCCCCACTTCCGCGGACTACGCCCGGTCGAAAGCGAATCCTCTGGCTCGAACGCTCCCAGTCTATCGTCACCGATCCTTGAACATCCCCGCGATTCCCCCCGTCCCTATCATCGCACCACCTCAACACCTTACACCCATATTTGTCCGTTGCACTGAAGACCAAGCGATTGACCGTCTCCAGGCTCTTCTTCTCAGGGAACGCTCGGAACGTGAACGGGACGGTCTAAACGTTTACGATGAGAAACGCACGGAGCGATTGAAAGCGACATGTGCGACCGATCCGGCCTTTTTGCGACGAGACAGTGCAAGCACCTCCGACTCGAGCGATAACCGTGGCCAATGGGAAGAAGAGAGTACGCTCTCTGCGATCGAGTCCCAAGAGAGCCAGGATTTAGTTCCGAGCATGAACATCCTATCTGGGCAGCATCGGCTTGTCAATCGGGAAATTTGGTCCAACGCATTCGGTATCACAGACGAGTTTCGGAAAGAGATTACAAGATGGATACTCAAGGTGAGGCGAACGTTCAAGTAGATCGATGTATGTTTTGATTCAAACTTCGCTTTGGCTTTAGAAACTCCCAAAAGAACCAGTACCGCGCGAACAATCATCTGGAGACCAACGTCGCCTCGGTACTGATCTTTACGACCAGCTTACGAACTCGCGCCAGACGCGGTTTCATGCGGCACAGTTATTTCATAGGTACTTTCTTCTTCCCGACAAGATTGAGATCTGGAGAGAAGCGTACAAGGACGAGTGTCCCGAACAGGACTCCTGTGACACCGATCGCAAGCGGGGCGTTTGGGATCTCGCAGTTGCATGTATGGCATTGGGTGTCAAGGTACAGATTATTTGTCTTTCTTGCGGAAAACTAACTCAATCGTCGTTAGCTCCATCGTGACTGCCTCCCGCCCCTCGGTCCGGTATACGCTGCCGAGTTTCTCGACATGGCACCCTATTCAATGACTCACAATACGTTTGAAGTGAGCATTCGACGGCTCTCGTTGATGCATAGTGCTGATTCTACGATACCCAGCTCGCGCAACGTGATATCATGTACACATTCCAGTTTCTGCTAGGGAGCTGCACGCCGCAGGATGTCTTGGACGAGCTTTGGAACGCGTTGCCTACCTTGCGTAAGGCGACCGCGCCGATGCGAGACGGTTGGGCAGTCGTTCAAAGCGTGACTTGGGATAAGTTATTCGAATCGCTCCTAGGTGGGTGTCCGTTGATCACTCCAGTGCTCCGGTGTCTAAACGTCTATTTAGAACCAGACACGCTACAATATCCAGTCACCTTGATTACATCCGCGGCACTCATCGATGGCCTCATTTTTGCGCTGGCGCGTCACTACAGGATGGAAGCGGAAACCAATGTTTGTCAATGCAAGGCGTCACCCACGCCTCAAGTTTCTGAGTGTGTCCCTGACGATATCGAGCCAACGTCGTGGCAGATTCACCACTTTGAAGCAACCGAGTTGGTGGATGACGTCATTTTGGACGTCAGAGATGTCCTTCAGATTTCAGAAGTGAGTCACATTCTCTTTGTGCCAACGTGGGTTGACAGGATTACTTGCAGATGGAACTGGATGAGTGCAGGAGGTGGCTAAGTTATGTCGGTCAAGAGTAGCTCTTCCACCTTTTACTTTTATTGGACGTTGGACACGGACGTGTATTTTTTTGCTCGTACTTTGCTGCATGGTTTCGTAGGCTTCCTATTTTGTACATGTGATCGCGTCGGTGACGTCGGTACGACTGTGGTATATAACCTGACGAGTCGAACATGGCAGACAAGGCGGAAGAATTTCAGTGAGGTGTCTCCGCTTGTGGACCGAAGCTGGAGGCGGGCAGCCTTCTGGCAGGTTATGGCTGCCAAGACGATGAGCAGGTGAGCCGTAGGGAAAAGTGACAGACACAAGGCGATCCCGCCGTCGAGATTACTCGAGAGGGTGTGAGTGTTGTGTCAATCTGTACATCTTGC
>JBBPLM010000151.1:18312-33521 GCA_038089795.1 Pulchroboletus neoregius | reverse complement strand
TTACCTGTTTGTAGCATCGTATCGGTAGATCCGGTACAAACAGATGTACATACCTAGGTAGTATATAAGGCCCAAAGCGCCAGCCAGAGAACTTCAGTCAAGTTCTCTTGGTCTTTCACCTTCATCGGGAGACTCAAGCAAGATAGACTCTAGTCTTTTTACCACATCCTTTTACCTAGTGTTACTCCTCTGACTTGCGAGTTTAGTCCTCGCTGTTGATTTGTTTCATTAGAACTTGACTGCCTTTTCTTCCGCCGTATGGGCTCAAAAAACAAGAAGTACCCCCCACACTTTCTCTCTCATCATCTGTCTAACCAGACTAGTGCCCGCAAGTACGCGAAAGCTCTTCTCTAGGTTCAAAGTCGTCTTACATTTCGGCCTCGATTGTTGGTTTGTTTCACCTAGCACATGATGTATCACCTTTTTAATGTCCGCCCTTATGCCTGCCCTAACTTACTATACACTATTATATCCACATATCGGTAGATCCAGTACAAACATGTACACACTCGTAGATAGTATTTAAGGCGTAAGAGCCAGACAAGGAACTCATTTGAGTTCTTCTTGTTCTTTCCCCATCATGTGGGTTGGAGCAATAAGCTTAGGTCACTTTCCCTCTACTCCAGCTTAAGTAGTGGCTTGGGCATACATTGCCCTCATCATTATTTGGATTGTTACAGTGGAAGTTCAGTTTGGATCGTATTCTTGGGCTCTGCCATCAGGAACAGATCATAATTAGATTGAAACATGACATTATAATTATCAATAATCCCACCTTTCACACCAGAAGCACTTGCCAATTCAGCTTTCATCTCACTGTCATAATATTTTTCAAGGCTCTTGTCTTTCATTGCAAACAATGAGGCCAGGAGCAACACATCATTGGGTCCATAAGTTTTGAGCAAGACACGACAAAGTGCCACAGCAATACTGTACAAAAGTCAACAAGTGTAATGATAAAGGAAGAGAACCTACTCGTTACAGAGGCCTACTGGCTCACTAGAGCCTTTGACCATCCAGAGGGTATATGACTCGTCAGTTTCGTTGAACTTGAAACCTGCCTTGATAGGTACAGGCTTCATCTCAATAGTCCTTGCGGCCCCACCATCAGCCAAGACTCCAAATGGTGGCGCAAATGTTTTCTTCAACGTGAGGGTCTTGCAGGTCTTCACACGAAGATTGTCCGTTGAGCCCTGACGACAGAATGAAACACTCGTCCTCCCACTCTTGTCCCGCTGGTCCATAAAGCACCTGACGCGCCGGATGACTTGATCGCGGTTGAACGGTGGGTCACAATTGGCTTTGTGGTCGGTATGGCAGATATCATGTTGCACATACATCCCTAGAAATTCCGAACCCATCTCGTTGTACATTTCTGTGACGAAGATGAGTGAACTGATGACGAGCACCAAGATGAGCACACCTACTTTCAAGGACACAGTCATTGGGAGCTACGTAAACATTGCTGCCGAAGTCACGACTTTCCCAGTCACTTATGACCACTTGGTCTGCCGGCAATAGCCTTTTATCACCCACACGCTTCCAGAAAGCCAGAAACATTGGAGCCTTCTTCATGACTTGCTTGTCGTCCCCAGATATCGAGTCGAGTCGTGAAGCAATCGTACGCAAGTCCTCGAGGTAACTAAGGAAGTATAAGTCATCTCACATGTCGCTGACAAACGACTCACAAATTGGTGTCGTTCCGGAGGGCTTCTAGGTATTTCCTAGGATCCTGAAAAATCTTGCGGACGATATCTGACACATCGAGTGACTTCTTGGCGCAACAAGATTCTAGGAAACTGTTCCCATTCTGACCGAAATCGACAAATGGAAAGATGTCACGATAATGCCCCTTCGTGTCGGCCGATAAGATGAAGCAATCTTTGGGGGGGGAGGTATTCAACATGCAGCCCAGAGGACGAACTTTTCACAGGTACGAAGGAGATTGTCGACAAATGATCACGCAGCTTCGGGATGGGCAGTTCTTTATGATCATGCTCAGAACTATATGCAAGCACATGCACAAGACAGACGTACTTCCATGCAAGTATAGATGCTCGAACCAGGTGGCGGCAGTGTCTAGGTCTGGCAGCGTGGTTTTTGGAGTCTTCAAATATTCAATGATTGTGTCAATGGACGGGTCATCCTTGACGCCTAGCCGTGAGAGGTCACGACGCAAAGCCTCAGAGACTTGTTTGAAGCCTAGTTTCTCCCAAATGGGCGATGCAAATACCTGCGGAGACATGTGAGCAACTCGCACATCCAAGCCTGCAAGTTACGCTACCTCGTGCAGACGGGCAAGTGACCCGCTTTTCGTTGGTATAAATGCAACATTAGCAAAGTCGTCAGGTTTGTGAGCATCGTAGTGCGTCTCGAGATTTGACAAGAGATATTGAAGCGCAGACCGCTGGGTGTCCGGTTCGTTCGAAGCGGCTAGCGCAATTATCTTGTCAAGGGTTGGATATCTCTGGATACCCAGATATTCAATGAATGGTTCCACTACAAACGAGCCAGATGGATCAACAATGCTTTGTAGAGAGGCAATACCATTCCGTGGTAGCGCGAGAATTGGGAGTCCGAGTTTGCACATATCTTCATTAGGCAAATACAACTCCGTCGTGGATACCCGATCATGATTTTTTGAATAGAAGATTTCTTCTTCTTCAAGTCATCGATCTACTGATCCGTTAACTTTGCCCTGTGAATGATTGCCAAATACCGCAGAAGGCGATCATTGGTTTCTTCTGAGGCGACGGTCTCTAACCTGTAGTATCTGTCATGGTGGAACAGAAGCAACCTGCACCAATTGAGATACCTTTCAACCATATCTTCCCAATCCATCATTCGACGTACGCGGATGCGGGCCAACACTTTCCGTACGTGTTCCGGGTTCACTGATTTGGAATTATACTCGAAACGTCGCTCAACTGCAACAGGAGTCGCTGGAATATGTTCTCCTGTGCGACTGGAAGGCTCCTGCAAATGTCAGCCTCATCAAAGTATGAATCGGCCGGCAGCCTTAGTCCCATATTGGTGGGTATACATTCCAGATCCTTCATCAGCTCGGCGACCCGATCCCATTGCTGAAGAGACAGGTCTTCCACTAGTGCGAATTGAACAAGGGCACGTGAGATACGATAGCCCACGTCCGAGTCCTGGTCGGGGTCCCTGTTTTGGGTCGGCTGTTGTGCGCGGGCACAAGCATACTCAAGCCAATCCAGCAGCGAGAGCTGAACCCAACCGAAACACTTGATAGTATCCCTAGTAGGTACACCTGGAGAGAAATCGATGTGAAGGGTGTCCTGACGAGAAAGGTCGTTGGGTAATGGGAAGGATGTATGGCATTTGATATTCTTGAGCGCAATATTGACTCCGTCGCTCGAACGCAGGACACCGCGAGAGGGAAATTCTTTGCAGAAAATTTCAGCTGCCTCTTTGGATTTAGCAGATGAATGTGAATTCCTCTTGACATCCTCCCACCAACCAAAGAACGCCTTCATCACATCCTGTGTGACTCCCCTCCCAAACTCCTGTACGATGTCTCCGAATTTGAACCGCAGAATTTGGTATTGTTCGATGATCCGGGCGCACTGAGGTGGCTCAATCTCCTTATGAAGTACTCGATATCGCTTGAGGAATGACAGGTCTTTGTTACTTTGGCGGAACTGCGAGTCTGACGCACACGAGATCCCGAGCTCGGACACGACCGGAAAAGGAGACTTTGATTCGTGGCAGCAAGAGAAGAAAGCCTTTTGTAGAATCTCTGACACACTGCCATGCGGTAAAGTAGAGCCGAAAGCGAAGCGTGCCATGGTGGACAAACCCTGCTTCGTTGCATGATCGTCCTTGGATTGGGCGATGCGCATTTCTTCCTCGTAAACTATGCGTGCCAAGAAACCACCGACCCAAAGGACTTCGTTGTTCCAAGCTATCGACAACCTCAGAAATAAATATTTGGAAGATGTTGACTACCTATATACACACCTGCAATCTGTCCATTCCTGACCAGAGAATCAGTAGCCATCGCATGTACCTGTACGGTGCGTACTTACGCCAAATCGATCGAGCCGCGTTCCATGGTGGGTACGAAGTGCGCAGAAATGTGCAGTCCGATGCCCGTTGTTTGGTTAGTGCTCTGACCCTGGATATGAAATATGATCATGTTGATACATAGATGGGAAGGGAACACATACTATGAACAGGCGACCGCTGTTCAGTTCAGATAGTAGGATGTCAACATATGTCAAGTAATGAACCAGAGGTACGTGCCTATCGTTCCCAGGTACAATGCCCTGTGAACCGGAGAAAAGGCAGGCAAGTTGCTTCGCCTTGTGTGAGTGCGAGTTGTTGATGCTAGCCAAGGCATTAGATTGTTCAAAATTGAACTGGAATGAGAGTGGTCTTCAAAAACGGTGGATCGTTAGAATGAAGAGTGCTTACATAGACGGCCTTGCATTTAAAAGAGGGTGGAAGTGGTTTCATGCTCGACTCCACACCTCTCTTCATCTCCGAGTCCGGGTGCAGATTGACGCGGGTGGTTGCCATATACAAGTCATGCGTGATAGCATTCTCCTCCAGTATAGTATCAGGGCTCCGAGAGGTACGTGTTGGATTATATTCTCCAGAACGCCCGAGGCGTTCAACCAAGGTGTCAGCAGTATCGACAAGGGACAACGATGACATCGGATCTGAGGCAAACGCCCAATCCGCAGCATCGATTGTGATCCTTTGAACTAGGGAGGATCAGAGCTGGCCAAAAGCACATCGCATCCATCGCCTTACCAGTGCGCTCTATGGATCCCACGGTCAGGGTCTCCGACAGCGTTGTCGGCATCAAGTGTGCGGAAATCGGCACCTTGGCCGGTAATTTGCAAGATTCTTTATGAATATGCAGAAGCCTCTGACAGTTCACATCAATTGAGATGGTGTGGACGTTCGTCGAGAAAGTCACAGAAGAAACTAGGAATCTTGTAAGATCGGCCAGCACAGGCAACGATTCCGAGTTTTGCAACTCGAGCTCAACCGAGGTCCACGAATCCCATGAACAATCGGCAAACCGCTTGCGGAGCTAGCTTTTGACGCTCAATGTGTTTCCACCAGAGATCCGAAGACTATTAACCTTACCATCTTTTCCTCTGTAAAATTGTGGTGATTTGCCTGGGCGATTACATAAATGAACATCGTTGTGCCTCGAATCATAACAGAGGAAATGTATTACCATCAGACCTTACGAGCGGTCGATCTGATTTGCTCAGAACACTATAGAACCCTAGGCGTGAGGATCAGCCTTCTAGGATAACTCAGGCTGACAACGAAAAGGTATTCACCGACCCCAAAGCGCCGACTTTCGAGGAGTTGTCATTGCCATCCGCTGATCCACGACAAAATATGAATCAGACCTGCACCACCACACAAGTAAATGACTGAGATACCTATCCTTCCAAGCCTCTCCCAGTCCTTCTTTTGGAAAACGTTGCCGTCGTTCTTAATAATCCACTTGCACACCTAGTATGAAGTGAGGATTGAACCAAATCCCTGACCAAAATAACTGCTCATATTGAGTCTACATACGTCGAACCCGCCAGCAGGTTGAGACTTCTCGACCTCTCCTGTTTGGAAGTGTACCTCGATGCAGCGCGCTTCAGCATCGTCAGCATTTTGGATCAGCTCTCGGAGCACTTGTACGGAAAGTGAGCGAGGAACTAGAATTTGGGGGACAACGTACCATCGAATGCTCCAGGGTAACGAGAGAGGATATTCACCAACTTGACCTCGACTTCTTCAAGCTGTAGTAGACTTGCCTCCTAGATAGTACTGTAGGCTAAGAACGGGCTCAACGGGCTCCGGGGTGTTGAACATACATCGTTACAGTGGTCAGACATTTCGCGAATGGTTCTACCAGACAAAAGTGAGGCTGGAGGGAGAATACAAAATGGCAGACGTGAGACGCCTGGCATTGCCTTACTAGGCGGGACAATGCAGTTAGTCCATGATGATCACACGCGCACCATTTAGCCAGATGCACCAAGGCAACATAACCCAAACAAGAACAAGGCAACATCGAGGCCAGTCGTTGCATTTGTTCGCTCAGCAACTCCGTTCTCAATTCCAAATGGATGAATGTCATTTTTGGTGCCATTCTTACACTGTTGTTCGGTTCAGCTCCCTTTACAGCAATGAGGCATTATCCATCTTGAAGATCCCACTGGAACCTTGCTGCCCCCTAGTTTGTACATGAAGATCCTCAGTTGCTAGTAATTGTTCTGTTGGAAAATACTCTGCATCTCTCCCCCGTGTATCCGGGTCAATGCCGAGCTTTGTCCAAATCCGATCACGTCCATGAACGGACCCAACAACCGTCAGAGTGCATCAGTTCCCCGAGCCCAGCTCAACGTCGTGCCGTGACCCTGCAGGAGGTGGAACATCTTCCGCAAAGGCATCCCCCTCACCCACATCGTCGCTCCCAGAAAACAGCCGAGTAACACCAAAGCCGACCGCCCCAAACAAGACAATAATCAAACATTCGACGCCGAGGGTCGTCACGGTGGCGCGTTCCTTCGAACCGAAAATCTGTACGGCGAGGGCTGTGGAAAAGAGTGTAATTCTAGAACCGTGTAAGTACTGAGGGTGACGACCAGAGCTGGAGATGACGCACGACCATATGAGCGAGGGAATCGGAAGACTGTGTGTAATTGTAAGACATGCCATTCCTGTTTTATTTTGACTGAGCGTCCGCATGACTTCTGCCTGCAATGATCAATGTGAACATTCCGAGGAAACGTTATCTTTGTGGTGGAAACATACCGCAGGGCCAGCGACTAGGAGTCCCGGATTACTGTACACATTCAACAAGGCGAACGAGAACACGATAGACGCAATCGTTGAAACTACTGAACAGTAGATGATGATTTGGATCGTACTGGCGCCCGAGCTTGGGGTGACAACACCGGGAACAGCGAGTTAGCTAAAGTTTACGACAAGCATCACTGTAGACTGCAAAAAGTAAGACAAGCGAGGTGCAAAGCGAAAGAGACCCACAAAGATGGTATACCGACCCAACTCGGTCGTGATCCTATTAACATAATCCTTCCAACGGGGCTGGATGATCATGCCATCAACCCAAATCCGTTGCAAACGAACAGCATGATCATTCGGCGAGCCAAACAGAAACCAATTGACGACTTTGAATTCGATACGACGATTCCAAGTCTGTTGCCCAAACAATGGTGTATCTGCATTCAAGCGTGCGCACGGCTGACCGCAAATTTTGAGAAACTGGTTTTCAGCTAGTGTTACATTCAGGAAAACAGGTGACGGACACATATAATGGCACCCACTGAAAAAAGTCATTAACCGTGCTTTACACGAAATCAGCATCACTTCACGACACAACGACGCGCAGTCATACCAATGACCGAAATGCTGCATGGGTCGGAAATATTCTCATCGTCTTCGCTGAAAGTCAGCAATATCAAGCAAGGGTATGAGTCATGTTATACCTTTGAGTGAATTAACAATATCCAGTATCGCAACCAGTTCATCTTGTGCGAACGGGCTTGAGGAGGAATCAGTAGTCATCATGTCTGGTGGTTCGATAAGAACAGAGGATGAGTATTTCACAAAGGGGATGTACCAGTCTTGGCATAATTGAGCATTCCTCGAAGGTCTTCGAAAATTCGATTGTTAGGATAGTATTCACAATGCGACCTTAAAACCACATCATATGCGAAATACTTGAGTCTGCGTTAGTGCCAAATAGAATGCGAAAGGTGTAGACATGCCTGGGAAACTGCAGGAAGACCCATACCAGTACTGTGACTCAACCAAATACCCTACACGCTTGTTAGGGAAGAAGGTGAGGGCGTATCAAACATACTGATATGACTATGTTTAGTGATCCCTTGCAAGTGGGTACCGAGCTCATTCACGCTCACTTGATCCACCCAAAAGAGAAGGCGGTGGGTGTGGTCAACAAAGTAATAGTGCCAACGTTGAGTATCGTCCACATTCAGAACGATCTCTGTGAGCTCATCTAAGATAACATCGCTTGTATGGATTGCTTGCTCGATGAGTGTTGTGGCGCAAAAAAGGACTTGCTCTTCTTTCTTGTGGTCAGTGATATCGCACTCTGTGAATATACGCTTGAAAAAGGGTTTATGACAGGAGTATAATGCGCTTGGGGAGAAAAACGTACCAATCCTTCGTGGCAGAATAAGACATTTCCTTCAGGATGGACATGTCGCGTCCATCCATGTCCAAGTGGCGATCTAAATTGTGAACAATCAAAGGGTAGGAGTGTCTCGTAGAAAGCAATGCCTACACAGACAAGAATTGCTGTTGTCCGGGTAGAATGCTAGGAGATTTGGTGTTCCGACTGTCCAGAATGAGAGATGCATTGAACACATCTCGGAAAGCCCCACCTAACTGTTCTAGTTCGATAGCGCTGCGATGCTTTTTCAGGTGTCGCAGGGACTTGCTCGAATTTGAACAGATAACTTGAAGTGAGAGTTTGGTATCTTGACAATTCATCCTGCCAGCGAGTAGCGCGCCATACAGGCAGAGCTCCGTGGTCCTCTCCTCCACCTTTTAACCTTCTGAAATTTGCAAAGGTTCCCCCGTGAGGTTATTGTCCACCGCTGGGACGTTGCTTGCGTGCAGCAGTCGAATTTGGGACTGGTCTCTGCGACGTAGAATTGACCTCCATAGTAAAGCAAACTGAGCTCGAAGTGCGAGTGCGATGCGCCCAACGGACAGACGGAGGCGAATGACAAGTGACAGTAGACGTCGAAGTAGGCGAGAGCTCGTCCGAGTTAGCATCGGAAACGACGGCAGTGCCGGGAGTTGTCCTTGAACGTCAACCACGCTCGCTTCTAAAGTTTAAACGTCGCGCATGCCGACCAAAAGCGCCAGGGCCCTGAAGTCGCCTACCAAGACGAACAAGCCGACAGTTACGGTGAAGCCTGGCGAAACTGCACCGACAGTGCACCCGTCTGTGGATCATTTTCCATTCGCTCAATATGCCTCCGTTCTTGGCGTACACCTGATCCTTGTTGGGTTCACCGCTCTGTACCTCCCTCAAACGACGCGTCTTTTTGCACCACTCGCCGCCCGGAAGACGGACAGACCTCAGTCAGAATTCATGGAGACGTTGACCGCAAACCCGTCTTTGACGCTGTGCTGGATATCCATCGGGCTTATTCTCTTGGAAGTGTGGTGGGCAAACTGGGTGCGAAAGTGGTCTTTTGAGCAGACAGCCAAGGGAAACGAGGTCGAAATCAAACTTGACCGTATCAAGTTTGACGGTCTACGCCTCACCGTGCGCAGATACATGCTGTGAGGTGCACCACATTCACTCATTTCACTGTTTCAGAGATTAAAGAATGCGACTGCGTTTACCTTGTGTGCCGCTCTGGCAACACATGTCGTCGTTGTCGTGTTTGGTGCCCCTCTGTCAACGTGAGTCTGCTCGTGCTATACGGTTTGGGGATTATTACCGAACCATCTTGGAGTCATATCTTGCAAACAGCGCTCCTGGCTTTCGTGGTCGCTATTTTGACCGTATTCACCCCTGCATTCGTACTCGGACTCCCTGCTTGGACTTCAGACACTCCGTCCATGATCAATAGATTGATATGGACACGACTCTTTGCTGAACTATCGTAAGTGACAAAACTCGGCATGTTACTCAGGCAAACCTCTTCATAGGCCGAGGAATACGATCGAATCTGCCATGGTCTACCCAGTGTGTGGGACATTCATTGGGGCCTGGTTTGGTGCTATCCCTATTGCACTCGACTGGGACCGCCCCTGGCAGGTATAATTGCATTAATGTCCCAAAATTATTCCTATTCATTCTTGCTTGCAGGCTTGGCCTCTGACGCCTCTCTTTGGGAGTCTTGGAGGTTACATCATCGGTGCACTCTTGGGGTTTGCTATCAGCACAACCAGGTACCTTGCCACAGAGCACATCCGATCGCAGCCATCAAATTCAAAAACCAAAAGTATCTGATGCCCTCAGCCCATTGATGGGACCTTCATACTTCTAGGAAGACTTCTCTGATCAACCTGATCTCACTACACGGAGATCACCTATTGACTCGGTAACGTATTTGGGAATAATTGATGAAGCATGGGGCCCAGTGATGTCTTCCTTTGAAGTTATGCCTGGTTGTGATGGCATCACCACCAGCCATCATACAATCTACGATCACTTACCTGTCAGAACGAGGAGTGTTGAAAGACCTCCTGCTTGCCCAAAGAGTATGTCAGTGTTGAGACGATCTCCGACCATGATAGTGCGTGCTGGATCAAAATTGACTCTGGCCAGGGTATCGTTAGCGTCTGGTCTACTTTGAGCGTGAATTGATTACTGAATTACTTTGCTTGGATGCAGTCCAACATTGTCTTTGCAGGTTTGCCGATGCTAGTAGGGTCCCTTTCCAACGCGAAACGGAGAGGCGCACTAATAGACCCGGCTCCAGGGAGCAATCCATCTGCACTGGGGAATGTGCTGTCGTCATTAGTGACGAGGAATTGGCAACCAGGGTTGCGAGTGAGGTATTGGAAAGCCTTTGAAAGCTTCGTATAGTTGATCTTTACATCGAGGCCGCACAAAACAGCGGCAACGTCTGGGTCTAGAGTGAAATTGGCCAGGCTGAACGGTTCAAGCGTATTGTCCGCTGGATCCTAAGCAAGATGCCGTCAACGAGGTAGAACCACCGAGTATGTGGAAGGCATACTGTGCCTCCAATAAAAGAAATGCCTTCTTCTCTCAATTCTTCTTCAAGCCCGGACATCCCAATTACATACACTCTCTTGTCTTTCGGGAGTTTCATCACAGACGAGATGTACACGGCAGCCGCGTATGCAGATCCATAGATCTCATCCTAGGTTACAGAACAGTCAGACGTCAAACGAACCAAATCGCTCACTTGCGTTTTGCGTGAGCTCGGAAACGGCGCCTCACCACTGCAGCTTGTATTCCGAGCTGGTCGAATTTACCCTTGTAACTCTTCCGAGACTTGCTCGCATTGTTTGTTACAAAAAGAAGGTGTTTGCCTGAAGAGCTCAGTGTATGGATGGTCAGGCAACGATGTGTCAAGTGTGCTTGCCTCGTTTCCGCAAGGTATCGAGTACTTGTACAGCACCGTCGATTGGGCGATCTCCATGCCATAGAACACCATCGCAATCAAACATCCATGTGTCGTACTTGTCTAGTAGGGATTCGTAGTCCTCCTTGGAGGACAGATGCGTCGCCATTGGGGTATACAGGTCTAGTGGATATCGATGTAAACCGAAAAGTCAATGATCATGAGAAACAAGCGGAACATCGGGAAGGCGGAACACTACACTTTCCATATCAGGTCTCCAGACTCCGGCTAGACAAACTCAACGCTCACGACTTTGTGACACACGGCACTGACTAGCAGCTGGCAAAAGCGCACTCACTAACTCAACTCTTCTTCTCGACCGATAATCTATTGATAACATGAGTCTAGATCATGCTGCCTGACCCACCAGGTGACCATTCAGGCCAAACCTCACTGCTCGAGTCAGCTGAGGTCCATTGTGACGATACGCGCCATTTCTTATCTTTCTCCTCGTCACTTTATTTAGCCGGACGTGGATGGGAAAGACTTGGCTAGCTGGAAGGCACAACAAAGGCTGCAGGGGATCCTGACGTGCTTGGTGGTTTCTCATGGCTGAGTCTTATCTTGTGTGCGGTCGAGGGAGACTCTCCCTTCGCCCTGAAGTGTTTTCTCTTCGCTCGTCATGCAGACATCCAAGGAGACTATCCATCCATCCAGCCATGGTGTGCTGGACAAGTCGATCCTCGCCGACCCAGACCAAGGTCTGTCTCTCCACCGCGGCCTCAGCGCGAGGCACATCTCCATGATCACGGTGCGCCAAGCGTCGTATTCAATCCTTGGATTATCTTGATCATGCCATTAGCTTGGCGGCTCTCTGGGCACTGGCCTTATCATCGGTTCGGGCACCGCTCTCGTCAGAGGAGGACCACTTGGCCTTTGGTTCGGGTACTCCTTCATGGGGTTTATCTGTTATCTCGTCATGATCGCACTGGGTGAAATGGGAGCCTATCTGCCACACAAGAAAGGTTTCGCTGGTTATGCTACCCGCTATGTCGACCCAGCTTTTGGTTTCGCACTGGGATACAACTATCTCTTCAAGTATTTCGTTCAGACGACTAACAACGTCAATGCTGCCGGCGCGGTGGTTCAGTACTGGACGCTCTCTGTTCCGATAGAAGTTTGGATGGGTAAGTGACAGACAATTTTAATGTCCCTCCATGACTTCCATCACCATTAACAATTCCGTCAGTGATTTACATCACTTTCAGTGAGAGTCGTAAACTTGCGGGAACGATTGCGATGTTACTAAAGCTCGTCAGTTTTTTGTATCAACATGCTCGGAATACGTGTTTTTGGGGAGTTTGAATTTTGGTTCTGCAGCGTCAAGGTCATCGCCCTGGTGGGGCTGATCATGATGGGACTGATCATTGACCTTGGCGGAAACCCTCAGCACGACCGTATTGGGTTTAGATACTGGAATCCTCCGAATGGACCCTTGGGCTACTATCTAATCAATCAGGTTCATAACAAGCAGCTGTCCCAATTTCTTGGCTTCTGGAGCACCCTGACAACGGCCCTGTTTTCATACATTGGGACAGAGTTGATCGGAGTCACCGTTGGCGAGACACAAAATCCGAGGAAGAATGTGCCGAAAGCAATCAGAAGAATGTTTTTCCGTATAGTGGTATTCTATATCGGAGGGACTTTCGTGATCAGCCTAACGGTTCCGAGCACCAATAACGTGAGTAACACACCTTGATCGCTCTCACCTTGTCTAATAGTATCGGTGCCTGAGACGTTATTCGTTGCCAACGCATCCAAAGCTGGTGCCGCTGCGTCTCCTTTCGTGGTGGGTTAGTAACACCTTTCCACCCAGTTCGTTACCTGATTCCCAACAGCCACGACGTTGGCGGGGATTCGTGTTATCAATCATGTCATCAATGCCATCGTTTTGATCTTTGTGCTCAGTGCCTCCAATTCAGATCTCTACATCGGATCGAGGACATTATACGGCCTGGCTGTGGAGCGCAAGGCACCAAGAATCTTTGCCACAGTCAACCGTTGGGGTGTTCCCTGGCCAGCGGTACTGCTTAATACCCTCGTTTGCTTCTTGACGTTTCTGAATGCGACTTCATCAAGTTCGATTGGTCAGTATACAAGGTTCTCTTATTTCCACTTGACCACCGCTCATGGCATTTTCTCATATTCATATCCAGCTTTCGGCTGGTTTTCGAACTTGATTGCCAGTTTCGGCGCAATTACGTGGATGTGCATATCTTACACTCACATGTCAGTCCCATCATGACACGTTCGCTGTCAACAAACTCGAAGCCAATTTTGGTTTGCAGTGCATTCATGCGCGCCCTGAAGGCGCAAGGGATTGATCGTAACACGTTGCCCTACAAGGCTCCATTGCAACCGTTTGGCTCGTGGTTTGCACTATTGTTTACGGGGCTTGTTCTAACATTCAATGGTAAGCCTGAGCCATACCGCTAATGTATCGTGCTGTAATCATCAAAAACCACCCTTTCCCAAGGATTCAGCACGTTCTTGCCATTTGCGTCGTCTTCTTTCATCACGTGAGTGCCACATTTGTTCAAAAAAGAAAAAATGTTTCCATGGTCATCTCCGCTTTATGAGTTATTTGTTTTGTCATTGACATGGTTCCCTGTCAAGTTGTTATATTGCAATTCCAACATTCGTCGTCCTATGGGTGGGATACAAAGTTCACTTCCGGACTAGTACCATTCCCGCTGCCGAGGTGGATCTTATCACCGGGAAACAAGAGATTGATGAAGAGGAACAGGAATTTTTGGCGAGTGAGAAATTGGGCGGTCCGCGGTCACGGTGGAAGTCTTTCTGGGATGCGCTCTGAGCCCGTCTTCCAGGGAGGCGAACCGGTACCAAAAAAAAAAGAAACCAGCATGAAAAACAACAGCTGCTGTAGGTATGCTTTATTCCTTTTATTCCTTTTATTCCCATTGGAGGATCTGGACTGTGTACGACAGGATTGGTTGGACTGCGATCAAAAACGCGTCTGGCGCTTCAACTAGGATCCTGTACAATTATAAACGCATCAGGAGATAAGGCGATAGTACCAAACCCAACGACCAATCCAATCGTTTATTCTCTTATCATCATCCACCAGTTCGCCCGTTCATTTGTGCGGCGACAACGAGGAGGGCGGGAACGGCGACGGAGACAAACACTGGCGCAATGTCCCGGAGAGGTCCAACCAACGAGAATTTCAGAAAGAAAAAAAAAAAGAGGCCGCCAATGAGCTCGATGACAATGTGTCCTTTTCCGGTGTCGAGCTCGCTAAAACGTCTTTTGTCTTTCTTCTCCAGATGGCAAGTCCCATCGCTTTGCGCCCGCGAACGTGTCTCTCCGTCTCGCCTTTTTTTGTTTGTTTCCACTTGCACTTCTTTCTGCTTTTTTTTTTTCTGTTTTGAGGTGCAAGAAATCGCACGACAAAACCGGACGTGCTCTCTTTTAGAACGTAAAGCGCACTGAAAGATCTAACGAGTAGAATCGCCTGACCTCCTTCGGAACTCCCAAGACCCGGGCCGTCACATCTCGGAACTGAGCATGCTCCGGACCCAGTACATACATACCTTGGGCTTTGGGCTTGACTTTTTGACTCGCTCGCGACGCCGAATGAGGATGGTGAGCGAGACAGCTGTCGTGCACGCCTATCCAACTCATCCGAGTCCAACTATCAACTGTCTCGTTCAACCAAGGTGGCACCGCAGAGCGCTCGAGCCAACCACAGGCCTCCCGATGACCTGCCTGACTACTTGATAAGAGTGTGGTCAGACTCTCAGGCTGTAAAGGGGGGGGCGTGCCGCCCTTCCGAACACAGGGTCGTACATACCATCTCGGACGGATACCTATCGTTATCGCCATCGATTCAGATGATCGTCTCCCCCTTTTGAGGTGAGACCTATACAGATATATCCTCTCCCTTCGGTTTTCTGAGCGCTCAGAACGCAAAAAAAAAGGGGTGAAGGAAAAAAAAAAAGTTCTGTATCTAGATTCCAAGACAGGATCAGGCCGTTGATTCACCACGATTCGCCAGAGATATCATCATCCTGATGTATATGGTGATGATGATCATGC
>JBBPLM010000151.1:0-14421 GCA_038089795.1 Pulchroboletus neoregius | reverse complement strand
GAGGGGAAAAATGAAGGACACTCGCCGAAAACGGAGGGCTGGATGTTGAGCTTGAGCCGGAGGGGGTGTTGGGTAATTGGTGGAAAGCGGGGGCGTGAAGGTTGAACAAGGAAGAGCCGTTAGTAGAGACACCGTGCGCAGAAGACGAGTTGTGGGATTGAATATTGCTGTATTGGTGGTGGGACAGCGGCTGGGGGATAGTTAGGGGTGGTGGGCGGGGGAGAGTGTCGGGGTGAGATGCGTCGGGACCCTAGAGAAGGCAAATGAATTTTTTTTGAGAGAACAAGGGAGGACAATGCTCACAATGTAGAGATCGTCCATCTTGCGTTTCTTGAAGTCGCGGTCACAGCCACGAGAGTCATGGAAGGAGTGGAGGGAGTGTCTCCTGTAGTCTGAGAGATGTCTGTGATCTGACTCGCCGAGGAGACGCCTCATTTCCTCGTTCTCCTTTTGAAGGCGGGTGTTTTCCTGCTCGAGCTCACGAATTTTGACGAGGGGGGGTGGGAGAGCCGCTACCTGGTCTGGGGTGAAACCGAGGGCTGTTTGGAGCTTTGTGACGGTCTGTTCGAGCTGTCAAGGGGGATATGTGAGACGCGTTGGGATCGCGTTCTGAGACGCGGAGCTTCAAGTGTCTCCGCGATACGAACCTGTTCGATGTAGGCTTTTCGCTTTGCACGATGGCGAGCTTGAGCTTTTGCATTACGGCTGCGCTCTGGTCGGTCTGCCTGTTGTGACGAGACGGATTCAGCAGAGGCGTGCGCCATCGAGGACATGTAACGTTATCACGTAACTGGGAGGGGAGAGGAAGAGGTCGGGGTTGAAAAAAAAAAAGGAGGGAGACTTATTATAGTTGGTATCGCGCAGCGTTCAGACGCCCGCGCAAGAGGAGACGAGTCCGAAAAGAATTCCACTGCCTCGGATTCCGAATTATTCGCCTTGTCAAATCAGCCGATATGTCTGTAACGCGACCCTGGTGGCAAACCTTGTCGCTCCCACTACCTTCTTCCAACAAATCTCAAATCAAATCTCGTCGAACTCGAGAACCACCACCCTTGAAAAAGCCAGGCAATCACCTTCTGCCGTCCAATCCCGCCTTCCCCGTCCACAGCCCTCCACAACGCCGCTCTCTAAGCCTCTTCCTATGCCGATCCATACTCTCCTCCTCGTCAGCTGTCTTTTTCATCCTTGCACCCCGGAAGTGCCGGCAATTTGCGGTCGCTCTCAATCCCGTCGTGCCTTAGGGATGTGTTCCTCTGTTGATCCCCGATCAGCCAAATATTCTTTTTCGAGTTTGGCTCCGCTTTTCCTATTTAATTTTAAACTCAGAATATGAATATCTCCGCGATACTCCGATCACCTTCGCCGCTTTCCAGTGCGCTTTCGATACCTTCTTCGTGTACAGTCTTAGTGTAGCTGGTGTGAATTGTCATCCTCGGATATCCACGGCAAGCATATCTTCAAAATCCCCACAATCGGTCACCTGAGCGGCTCAGGGACTCCGTCATGTTCCGCTCTTCCTGAGATCTCCCTCCATTTCCGGACCTTGTCAATATAGCATTTTTGGGCGATCTCACCCCCCGAGCGTCGTCCAATGGCTACAGATTTTCCTTCCATGTCTTCACCATCCTTTCACTGGCACCGAGACCTCTCGCCTTGATCAAATTACGGCCTCAAATCGCGACTTGCCTTATCTGTGTCTAGCTGATCACACCGGCTATCATTCTACGCTCTTTGTACCATATCGTGATGCAGCCCATCGACCCCAGCGTGCACACAAAAGTCGTCCTCGGCTGTATCCTGGATACACGCAACGCGGCCGGACCCTTTCACGCCCCTGTAAGACCTGTATCGCCCACCCTTTTTGCTGTGACGCCTGCCCGCCATGCGGCTCTCTGCCAGACAAAAACCAGCCAGAGACAGACAAGAAAAAGAAACACGTTGTCAGCGTGCTCCCGGATGGGCCCGAACCTCCGTGTGCTATCATGGCCTTATTGTCTCCATAAAGTATCGCTGGTGGCCGCATCAGCCTTTGACTTTTGCCACATCTAGCCGCTTCGTATCTCCACTTTGAACCGTGCCCCACCCAATTCAATCGGCATCTTCCGGCCGACTCTCACGCGCCGGCTGTGCAATAGGCCCTTGCAAGATTGATCGCGAGATGCTTTCCTCTGATTGGCTGACACCCAGATCGGGTATCCACTGGCTCCCAACTTTCAGTACACGATCTCGCACCTTTACCACGTCAGTACGTTAACGCTCACAATCTCGACGTTTTCGAGGTTTGTCAACCTTCAAGTGTAACCTACGTCTAATTTGCACCGCCAGTCAAAGAGGGGCGGGCAGGGAGCTTGAGCGGGTCGATCTCAGTCTCTTATTCGCCTGAGAATAATTCTCCGTAGACCCATTCGGTAAATTTGTCCCAAGGTAGAGCACTTGAAGCACACTGGCTGAGACAGCTCCAATCAATAACGGGGACATCCAAGGAACCGAGCACACGTGCCGAGGTCCGCCCCCCCTCTCTCCCTCTTTATCGCTTCCCTTTGCCTTTACCTTGCATGGAACGCGGACTCTATCCCCAATGGCGGACGCTCAAATCGCACTTTATTTTATTTTATTCCTTTGTTTAATCCAGGAAAAACAACAAAGTGGAGCCTTTTCAAATTCGACCTCGTTCATCCATCGATGCCAATTTAGAGCGACAACGTTTCCTTCCTATCTTTACTTCGCCGCCGTCAAACGTGCTCATAGTGATATCGTCACCCGTCTCTTTTCCTCACGCGACGACAACTGTCATGGCTTCTCATCATCTTTGACTGATCGAACGCCGGTGCGCTGTTCCGCGAACCTGAACGTGTCCATCGATCATCTTTTTTTTTCTTCTTCTGCGCTTGGAGGGGGAGCGGGAAAAATCCGAAATGGCGGGACTCGTATCTCAACGCTATATAACCATGTATGGATAGGTTGACTCGTACCTCGTGGAAAGCTCAAGGCGTTCCAGATGCCAATATCTAGCCGAGATAAAGTGATGGCCCATAAAGACGCTCTCCGTGTTCGCGGGCGGAAAAGATGAGAAAAATATAATATAAAATGTAAATAAAACCCAAACCTTGCCATGAACGTGATCGTCCCCGCGATCCCTCCTGGGCGTGAGCACTGAGCCCCATGTATACAAACAAGGCAAGAAAAAGGCGAGATTCGAAATCTCGACGTGCGTAAGCCCCCTCAACGTTAACATGAACGGCCATCAGATGCGTACTGTACCTGTGTGTATGTAAGAATGAGCTCATTAGGTGACTTTTTTTTCTTTTTTTTTTCCTCGTTTGGTCATTCTTAATTATCTTTGACCCCTCTCACTCGCTCTCGCGAAAAAAAAGGTGCATCCGAGTTGGCGTCCGAGTTGGACAAGGAATAAAAGGGCCTCGGGAATGAAAAAGCGAACGCGCCGGAAATTCAAATCGGTCATCTAGTTTGTATGAGAGACGCGAAACGGCATCTCGAACCAAGGTTCGTGCCCACTGTATCCTGACCGAGTGAAAAACGGAAAAAAAACGACCCCAGATAACGACCTATAAGCGAGGACAATGAGTCTCCCATGGACAAAAAGGCAACAACGAGCCGGCGGGTTATTGCATGTGGGGCAGGGTATGTGTCATCGCATGTCTCTTGATCGCGGAAAATGGGAAAAGAAGAGGTGAGTGAACGCGTGAAGCGTTACCCGAGGTAGTGCCATAAACCCCACCAACATAAGCACTTTTTGTCTAACCTTCAGGGTAAGTTTTCATGACCCGTCTCCGGAAAACGTCAGCGGTCATTGTGGCGTCCTTCACAAGCCCCTTGTGATGTGATATTATGGGGACGGTGTCCTGGGCACTGGGAAGATACGGCGCCGGCATCAACAGGGTAACATGCGCGCGAGTAAAAGAACAGGGTCTCTGGGAGAAGAAGCAAGAAAATTCACTCGGACAGCTCAACTGAGTTCACCGAGCCTCTGGAGTCGTGCGATTCGTCAAGTTGCAGCTGGTCCAGGCATATCAAAAAGGAGTGATGGTCGGACTAACGGGGACTTGGCATGTCGGACGATACGAAGCGATCGGATCGGAGCCCAGGACGATAGACGCTGGAGGTGGTACGGTTAACACACAAGGTCAGTCAGAAATTGCCGTTGAAAAAGCGCTATCGCGGTCGGGCGACACGGACAGTCATCACCATCTGGGAGTGTATCCCTGTGGCAAGAAGCCCATTAGGCGAACCAAAGAAAAAAAAAGCAACACATTGTAGATCTCTTCAAAAAACGCACAACTCATACATCAAATAGCTATACTTCATCGTCCGATAGCACAAGGCGCCCTTTCCTCGCGGGCCGAGGAATCGCAGATGTCGATGCAAGTGCGTGTTGTACCTCTGCCTGCTGTTCAGAATCGCTTGAAATGTTGATCATCTCGGCTGCCGCTGTGGGCTTGGGCTTCTGAACCAAACGCGGTTTCGGTCGTGTTTTCACCTTGGGCGGGGGAGACGGCGACCGACTGCTGCGCAGTGCCTTGAAGATCTCGTCGTCACTGTCGGAATCGTCCAACGATACTTTCGGAGCGACAGGCCCCGGATCATCCTCTGTACTCGATAAGGCGGCATTTTTTCCTTTCTTTCGCCGCTTCTTCGCCCCAGTCGCGCGCATCGTCGCGATCTTGCCGCTCTCAGCGGCAGCGCGCGCCATCTTCTCCCGCAGCACTTTTTCCCTCTCGAGGAATGCCTCCATGTCTCCGTACTCCTCATCGCTATATTCGATAAACTGAGCGGACTTGTATTTCTTCTCTTCCTTCTTCTTCTTCTCCTTCTTGTGCCGTCGGGGTTCGTCATCAGGAAGCTCGACGTCGGAGCCGAGCGATGGCGATCGCCGCCTGCGGCGTCTGCGCGTTTTCTTACTGAGCATCTCACTCGCCTTCTTTCCCTCCAAGTCGATTGGATTCTTGAGGAATTGATCGACAACGTTCAATCGCTCCCGCAGAATGGACGGCACGATCGAGCTGGGCACGATCCACTGGAGCTCATCGGCCTCTGCAAACACCATCAGCTGAAACAATCTAGAATCATATCCCGAAACACGTAACGTACCCTCCGCCTGGATCGTAAAATCTAGCAGACGGAATATGAGTTTAAGCCTCGCATTCTTGGTAGCGGCTTCAGCGTGCTCATCGTTGATGTAAGGAATTTCTGCATGATCCCCTTCAATGTCGCCCATGCATTCCAGGGATGGCCACACGCACCGTAATCGGTGAACTTGGAAATGGCTTCCTTGGAAGGACCAGCATTCTTTGACGGTACATCTTCCATCTCATCGGCATCATCATCCCGATTGTTTTGATCCGTCTCATCGACGATCTGTTGGCGCTGACGGATGACTAAGACGAGAATCTGGATCGACCCACGACAAACGTCCATCAGCCTCGTGTTGACAGCGTGGCAAGGCGTGTCTACTTACGTCTTTCACCCACTCCACTAGTTCAGACTTGCCTTCTTCAACGAGCGCAGCAACAGTAATTCCGATTTGTTCGCTCCAAGAATAGCCCTTCTTGACTTGGACCTCCCCTGAGAAACCACCGTTGTCTTCGGTCATCTCTTGTTTGCGATTGGCCTTTTGCTCAGGTTCCCAGCTGGAGTATTGTTTCCAGTGTCCGCGGTTCATCGGATACCACGTCTACATTGCAAAAAAAAACCGGGAACTTGATGATAAGCATTGCAAACAACGGGCAATAGATAAGCTAAAATGAATGCCTCACCTCAATCATGAGGAATGGCTCTCCCTCCACGGCCTTGAAGAAGGTCCGTAATATGAACGTTATCAACTGTATGAGATCCTTGTACGGCTTATCCTTCGGAAGCGACCGCTGATCATCAAGGATCGATTTGAAGAGAGACATAGTCGAGACCTGTTGACGTACGTATAAACGCACATTCATCAGGGGATGAAATCATGCTCACATTAAAATACAAGCCCTCTGCCTTCGCTTTTACGACTTGTCTGTGGATCAAATCCACAGCCCTCTTCATTAACTCCGGAGAGTCGAACTCCTTGTAGCGTGAGAGGTAGAATAGCAATGTCCGTGCAATCTCGGAGTGCGCGAATTTCTGTCACCGGGCCCAATTGTGATTATCTTTGTCAAGACACAACCGCGCGGCGGGTGCATGCTCGGCCACGTACCATCTCGAAGGCTTCGAAAGTGAACATTGTCTCATGAACCATGTCTTCCTCTTCTGCGGCGTCACCCTCATCTTCAACGTCAGGCACGCCATCCTCCTCCGAAGGACCATTCCCTTCATAACCGGGTCATGTCCATTGCATGATTTGTCAGACGGAGAGATATGATCTAAACTTGCCTTTGCTTCTCTTTTTTCTCATCGCCTTCTTTCGCACGTAGGTCGCACTGCTGTTCTCCTTGCCCCAACGCTCCAACATGTGTAGAAGCGCATAGGCCAAATACACGCTCGAGTTGAGGTAAGTCAATGACTGGGTGCCTTCCTTGTAGGATCGCAAACTTTCCAATGCAATATCAAGAACTTCGCCGTTATAGATCAATTGTTGTTGGAGTAGCCGCGCGGCGTCGTTAAGATCAGGATCGGAAATTACCGATAAAGACATGTTGTCGATCAAGAGCAGGAGTTGTGTTAAGCATTCTATACCCGCTTGCAGTTCGTTCCACATCTTGGGCTGGAAAAAACAAACAGCAAATACGCCACCAATTAGTTTCAAAGATTAAAGACAATATAGAACAAACTTTTTCTTCCATTGACTCCCTCATCCGTTTGAGGACCCAAACGATCCAGCTCCTATCAGTGACTACCGCAACAAGGCCGAGATTCCACCTCCGGTGACCACCGACGATGCTCTCCTTGGAGCGTAGGTTGAGGAAGAACTCAAGTAGCCACTTGGTGGTGTACAATAGGCGAAGATGGTCTTTCTCCGTGATTTTGGGCCGCTCCGATTTGATATCCTTCAACAACGAGGAAAGGAACGCTACAGGCAAGTGCAACGTTGTGAGAACCACGTGACGACAGGAAGCCATCAAACACACGATTAAAACAAGACTCCAAAAAACTCCTCGCAAACCCCTGCAAGACGAGCCTTGCCCCAAGGGAGAGACTGTCCTCTTGGGTCAATTCATCAACCTTGTAGGCTTTCCGGGCTCTTTGATGTTTTGATATATCCAATATACTTCCTGATTCTTGAGTAATCGCCGCCTGGCGGTGAAGGACCAACGGCCTCGAGGATAAGCCCCTTGCAGGTGCACCACCCGTGGCCGAGGAGTCAGCATTATCGCCACTACGGTCAACTGATGCCTTCTTGTTGCGGTTGAGCCGAACCGCGATGGTGGTACCAAACCGCGAATGCCGGGAGGTTGCATTGCGTGCAATGTCCCGCTTCTTTTTGTCCTCGGCGGCCAAGAGGCGGTGCAGATTCTGGGCAGGTTGCTGCGTGAAGTTCATTCAACGGTTAGTTTAAGACGCGACAATGTGGCGAGTCACCTTGGTTTGGTCAACGGTCAACGCCGTTGGCTTGATACCCCGAAATAAGAGATAAAAAATTTCCAAAACGAGCGTGTTTGACGCATTAAACAACGGATCTTGATCAGTGTTGGCGGCAATAGTGAGTAACAGGTCGAGGGTGTGTGTTTCAGACAACGCCTTGACGAGCTTCGTCTGAAGGCTGGAATATTCTGCCTGATCGGCACTTAGATGCATATTCGGAGGGAGGTCCTTGATGAAAGTGAGATTTCGGATAAGGTGGAGCACGACATTGACAATTTGGCCGTCACGCTCCTGCCGTTCTTTCGAAGGTTTTGCCAGAGGAGGCAACACGATACCAAAAAGTGCCTGTATGACACCGGGTCTGAGGAGAGCCGCCTTGTAGTTCAAGTGACTCAGCGTCAGTTGCGTGTAGTCCGTGCCCCTGTCCAACTCCTCGTCTAGTTCTCGAAGCTCCTCGGCCACATCAATAGGCCAGGTCATTGCAGTGACGAGATCTGCACACGCGATGGCGCGCTTGTCCTCGACATGTCCTTGGCCCGCGGTCGCAAGAAGGATGGGAATCAAATCGTTTGGAAGGACCCTTGTCTCCCAGAAGATCCGCGCAACGGTACGTTCGTCGTCAGTGTCGTCCTTGCGCCATAGCTTCTTGAGATCCCGCAGACATCCGCTTACTTCGTCTCCCATGCGGTATACAGTGCCCTCGTAACCACCCAGAGCGTCCACAACGCGCCGCACGGCGGGCTCGAGTATTTCGCGGCGGGACACATGTTGTTGGTCGTCCGACTGGTCCGAGCGTATCGAGATCACGTCGTTGTCGTCCATGGCGTCTTACAACTGTGGAAACGTGACTATTCGACGCGACATGTCACATCACGTGAAACAGTGACGATGTGACAGGTCTCCCTTCAGGGTCATAGCCTCCTCTTCAGGCTCGGGTCAGACCAGAACTCTCACAACTGTCCACGGATAAATCATTTCCGTGCGCATGGACAGCCCTCAGCGATGAAAAAAAAAAATCAGATTCACTACAAATCTTGATGACAATATGTCGGTCAACCGCGGCCGATCACGAACACGGCTATGATTTGTTCTTCTTGCCGGCTTTCCCGGCTTCCTTTTCCTTCTTCAGGCGCTCTTTCTCCGCGTCAGCCTTGGCGATTTCGTGTGCCTTGTCGTTGAGACCAAGTCGGTTGCGGCCAATCTATCATGAGGTGTCATGTCATCAATCAATCATCTAATCGTCTGCCCAAGCACACACCTCGATGGCGTAGAACTGCATCCGCGTCACTGTATGACAGTCAGTACGAACACTCGATCAGTGGCGATTAGAACCGACCGAAAATGGTGTTGGTCTCGGAATACTCCTTCGTTGCGTCTGTACGTATAAGAGACCCAAAGTTGAAATCCTTCACTTTCGTTTCATATCTATCTCGTTGGTGAGTATCCACATATCACGCGAAGATGAGGGAGATAGGTGTACTCACTGATTCATGAAATCTCTCCATTTCTTCTTTCCTTCTTCACTTTTGAGCCAATCTTCGTCAAGTTTCAGCAGTTTCTCATGGCCTTCTGTATTAAGCTCGGGAAACGTGGCAATGGTGTGCTCGAAGATTTCATCGTCCAACCTAACTCGAGAAATTTGTTATTCAAGAAAATATGCATAAACTGAACGCAGTGACAAACTTTGACAGCTTGAGCTCACGCGGCGGAACCTTCTCCAAGAGATTCCAGTAGGTCTAGATGCGATCAGCGGTCGAAGCGAAACACGCAGGGCTCATGACCCCAAAGGCAGCACACCAAACTCACTTGAGCATGTTCGACAGCCTTGACCGCGAATCTAGACACGGACACAGATTCATCAGCGCGACAAGTGACCCACTAGAAATGCGTGCACGCACTGTTTTTCGATCTTCATTCGGAATCACGACAAACCAGATTCTCATGAGCAACGTGGTTTCAATGTGCTAGTGCAAACATTCGAAGTACACACCTCGACGAGATTCTGAGCCTTGTTCGGATCAAATCGTTGGGTCGACATCGTGTTGGCTTACGTCTGGAGCGTGAACGATACCAAACTTGACCGTGGGGGCTGGCAATAGGAAACGGCGGTCCGTACATGTGGTCCCAGTCCTCCCCCTGATTTAGGGTTAGGGTTACATAGGGTTATCTCTATCTGTTCCATTCTACAGAATTCACAAAACTCCCCTCCTCAAAGAATTATCCGATCAACTATGATTTCGCCTTCCCCTTGTTGTCTACGCCCACCCCAAAACGTTTCAACTTCTCAAAATATTTCTGTACACGACTTGCAACCTGTCTTGGCGTCCGTCGCCCTCCCATGGCCAGCGATATTTTGGCCCACCTGCCAGGAATGTGATGTGAGTCAACTGATGGACGACAGCTGACGGAAAGACGTGCCGGTTCCGTTCTCCATCGGGAATCTCTTCCAACAGTCGTTCCAGAAGATGCTGCTCAGATATAGACCAAGCCTGCTTGTAGGTGTCAGATCTGTTTTTATCCACATCTGCGTTCACCTCCGACATGGATAGCGGCTCTGACTTCGGTTTACAGACCGTGTCGTTAATCTCCGCAATGTCTCGGGAGCGCTTGCCGAGACTTTGTGATAAAATCGGGGTAGCCGCCGGTTCATTCTCTAGCTCCGTTAGCCCTGTCAGAGACTGAAACTGCAGTTTCAGAGATGGTTTACGTGTACGAGATGACCGATTAACGATGTCCCGCCGGGGAACGACAGGATGATGGGTTCTGGGCAGATTAGGCTTCGTACTGCACTGAATCGCGTGCTCGAGAGTCACCGCGCTTGCGTTGTCAACATCCATAGGGTCGCCGATTTGGTCCAGAGCGTCGTCCAGTGGCATAGATATGCAAGATTGTGGCGTCTCCATGCTCACGTCCACTTCTGCGCTCTCGTCCTCAACGTCATTTCGGACGAATACACCATCAGATCCATCCTGTCCGAGTTTGCATCCAGAAACCAAGTTTGTTCTGATCCTGCGTTTCTTCAGGTCTCGAATCTTTGCGCGTGCCCGTTCGCGCTTGCGGATGGCAGTCATGGACTCCTGAATAGCCGGCTCCTGCCGGTGTTCTTCGTTTTCATCTTCAGAGAGAGAGGATGGTAAAGTAAGAGTGGGGATAGGATTAGGGTCGTTCGACGACGATGAGTTAATGTGAGGATTAGAAGTAACCGTAGGGTTGGACAACGCGACCATATCAGCGGAGGCGGATAAGTTTTCAAATACGGGATCGAGAATGACTTTACGTGCATCTTTGACGAATTTCTGAAGGAAGGAAAGTGGGGACTGTTGAGTGATGGAAGGGACGCTCCGTTGAGTATGATCAATGCGAGTTCGAATGGCGAGGGTACGCAGGGGTGTTGCGTCTATAATTGGGAAGGCACGATGAGTACGACAGATGGCCACAGATTTGGTGGCGGACGCAGACCACTTGATGAAAATGCTTCCCAGTCGATGTTGGTCGGAAAGGACTGAGCAGGATGATAATCCTGCAGTTCTGATGTCTTTTCCTCAAATTTCAGCAGTTGGGAAGTGGAAGCATCATTCTCCTGCGTAGAATTCCCGAAGGTCACTAACGGGTGGCGTAGCAAATGCAGAAAGATACCTGGAAGTTGCTGCGATTCGCGAACTGCTCCGGAGACGCGAGAGCATCTCCCTTGAGCTTTTTTAGCCGTTCGATATCAGCTTGTGTTTGTGCGAGCAAGGTTCTCTGATGCTGTAGGTAGGCAGAGAGCGCCTCAAGCCTGACAATGAGTACGAATGAGCCCCGAGAGCTGAATTGTGAACAGCACACGTACGTCTCTGCGCGTCTTGAATCCATGAGCGACCGCTTCTCGTCGTTGTGGTCATGGAATGAAGGTCTATTGTTAGGAGAGACCCCACAGCAACGTCGCCGTCAACGCCGACCACGCCCGCTGGCCGCGCCAAAATTTCTCCTGAGGCCCCTCGAGATCAAGCTAAATCTCTTTTAGGAAGGTTATTCGCACGCCTGTCGTGAACTCGGACGGCTATCTCGACGCGCCAGCCTCGCCGACGTCGAGCTCGTCGTCGCCCACAGCGAGCAAGCACCAAATTGACCCCCGCTCGCCGTGCAGCACGATGTCCTCGCAATCCCTCAACACCTCCTCAACCACTTCCCTGTCCCCGAGCATCGCCAATTTGAACGCCCTCTCCTCCCCCAGGCCCTCTCCAGAGTCCATCCAGTTTGCCCAACAACGACGTCTGCCCGCTCCGTCGCTGCCGCCCCCAACGTCACTGAATCTGGTACGATCCTTTTTACACGTGCAGTGAACGAACCCAGCTGATCGCCACTGACAGCCAGAGCCCGTCTACGGACATCCCCCACCCTCCCCACGCAGGCCACACTCACCTCTTCGTAACGACTTTATACCGAGAAGAAGCTCACAAGACAGCCAATCCGGCGACGACCATGACGACGACGACGATAACGACGATGCTAATCGCACGTGGGTGCGTAGCCAGTCCCCCACACCCGCATCAGTGACCCAGTTCGCGGCCAATCTCGCACATCGGGTCGGTTCGTTCATGACCCCTGCGCAGGGGAGTCGAGCCCTCCCATCAGATGCCGAACTAGAGGCAGAAGCAGAACGAGAACGCGACCGAAGTAGGCGCGAAGCTGAACAGATACTCACCCGAGAAGCAGAAGAGCGACGCGCGATGGAGGAACGTGTCTTGGCCATGATGAATTCTGGCTCTCCCCAGTCATTGCCTCCTCCACGTGGTAGATCCCAGACACTGCCAAACCCCCCTTCGCCTGCCTCGTCCGCCAAGGAGGGAGCCACGGGTTGGTGGCAGGCTGCAAAGTCGAGGCTCACCCCCACCAAGGACAAGGACCCCCTCACGCCCGCCCAGCAGGTGATCGAGGAAGCTAGATCTCGTTCAAAGGAACAGGAAAGGGACAAGGGAAAGGACAAGGATTGGCCCGCGTCTGCTGCGAGTAAATATGCAGACCCTGCCTATCTCAATCTCAAGATCCCTGCAGATGGCTCTACTCCCCGAGCATCCTCCTCTCCCACGTCACCTACCCCGAACAAGACACCAGTCAGGTTGTCACCCGTACCGGCGCGACAACCCATCAATCTCTCCCCGATCTCGCTCCAGCGAGGTACATCACCAGGCGGATCTCCTGCACGTGAACGACCTCCTATGTATGCGTCATTTTCCCCCTCAGGGACTCTGGATGTCCCAGGAACGCTGTTGGGGATAGCCAAACGCTTTGAAAAACTCGAACGCTGGACCGTGTCCCACGTGCGTGCCCTCGAGGACCGCATGGGAGATGTCGAGCGCTGGCTCGTCGACAAGGAAAACGAGCGTGCCAAAGAAAGAGAACAAGAAAAGGCGGATGAAGAAGAGCAAGTCGCACGACCATCCGAAACAGGGCTTGGGACGATCAGAGACGACATCACCGAACTCCAGGGGCGCATCACCGAGCTTGGACGAGAAATGGCATGTTTTGCGACGTCGCCTGCCGTTCTATCCACCAACTCCGCGGTTCACGAGTCTCCCGAGCTACGTTCAGCCCCTCCAACCGAGTCAATGATCGTGAGCACACACGAATCTTCGTTCAGCTCAGTGTCCTCCACCAGCCCACCGGACAGCGGAATAAACACACCAGCTATGAGTATTCTCTCGACACCCCGCCGCGCACCCTCGCTCACAGCTCGCGAGTCCACAAGCCCCCCTCTTGCCCGCGTTGGGTCATCAAAGACTTCATCCAGAGCACGCACACGCCTCCCATACCCCACAGGAGATTATGCCAGCCCCAGCGACGTCATCTCCCCAACGCATACTCCCGCAAGCTCTCCTCCCGCCGCTTCGCGGCCAACATCTATGGTCATCTCTGGTCTCCCGCCAATATCTTCCCCCCTCGAATTTCCCGCACCCATGTCGCCACCCACCCGCATGATGTCCCCCACTCCGAGCGGTCTTCCACCTCCAAGCATTCCAAGCGCTAGACTAGGTAGCGTGAGTCCAACGCCGCTATCCGGCGGGCGAAAACGCTACACGGTCGCACTAGGCGGCCCCATTGTCGCGCCGCCAGAAGTGGAGGCTGAATACGAACGGGAGAGGGCGAGAGCACTGATGGGTACTGCCTATTTCTCAACCGCGACGGAGAGCAGCGAGGACGACGATGAGCACGATGCGGAGACGGTCGGTAAAAAGGGTGCCTCGCGTGCGGCGGCTGCGGCCAAGCTCGCGGGCACGGAGGACGCTGGGCAGGCTACGTCGACGACGTCGAGTCCGAGAGCAAGGGCGCAGTCAACGTATGGCGCGCCGTCTTTGCAGAGCAACCAAGCAACCGCCCTGTCGAAACACCGTCTAAGGTCGCAATCTACGGATTTTAGGACAGACAAGAGCGCTAGCGTCGACCAGCAACCTAGTCGGTTCGTTGATCCGCTCATCTTGCGACGGCAGTCCGAGAAGGCCAAGGACAACAAGCCATTGATAGGTCCGGGAAGGAAGGTCCCTGTTGGACAGCTGGTTGCGTTTTTCGACTCGGAGAGGAGTACTCATTGACGCATTTCACGATTCGCTATGAATATGATATCCTGTCTCATCTTGACAAACATTTGATGTGTTGCTCTTTCTAGCAGATTGGATCCTATTCGAATCGCGTTGCTCACTAGCACTTTTGATACCTTTTTTTCTATGCCATGATTGCAAGAATATTAATACTGTTTGTAGTAGTGCATACAAACCACCAATCCCTATCGCTTTCATAGACACTATGACCACACCATCGTTTCCAGGGATATCTTGAGTCGTGCTCAGTGCTGAGTGTGAGCCCCAAGGGCTTTAGCAGCACCCTCTGGAACATCTAAATCTTTTCTAGATCTGAATAGCCAGG
>JBBPLM010000149.1:17259-31517 GCA_038089795.1 Pulchroboletus neoregius | reverse complement strand
GGCGCTACCCTTCTCCAGTCGAGTACGGCGGCATATACTTTTGGTTGGTTTTATCGTATTTCTTGACCGTCAGTTGCTTATCTTATCTCACCGCAGGCGTCAGTGGACCGTGGTGAGTCAAAATTGCTGCTCGGCGTATCCCAGATGTCAACCTCGGTCTTTCTGAAGGTGGTACGCTGTCGGTGGAACTATCCAAGTCTGCATGTTCGGCATGGTTGCATCCAAAGTGAAGATGAATGCCAACGGTGCCCATACGTTCCTTGAGATAGTCAAGGCGCGGTTCGGAACTGCCGGCCATATCCTCTTCACATTTTATGGCTTCCTCTGCATCTTGATTGTCTGCGGGTCACTGCTCCGTTTGTGCACTGTACTTGTTGGCGTCTAACAAGTTTCTAAACGCGTTGCTCAGTTGGAGGAGCTGCGACGGTCAATGCGCTCACGGGGATGAACATCAACGCGGCTTGTTTCTTGCTGCCCATCGGCATCGCGATCTACGTCATTTTCGGAGGCTTGCGTGCGACATTCATCTGTGACTGGAGTCATACCCTCATTCTCTTCATTATCATCTACATATTCATTTTCAGGGCATAGTCAGTCTCATGCCCTTCCCTCGGACTGACACGAAACTGAACAAATTTCACCGTAGTGGAACATCTCCCGCGGTTGGAAGTGTTTCGGAACTCTATGACTTGTTGCAGCAGGCAGGGATTGATTCACCAGTTGTGGGTAATCAGGATGGTAGTTACCTCACCATGAAGTCCAATCAAGGCCTCGTGTTCGGCGCGGCGACCATTCTTTCTGGCTTTGCCGGGGTATTTTGTGACCAAGGTGAGCCCGAGAATCTCTTACCCGGGGAAACGAGCCCGACAAAACGCACGCAGGTTACTGGCAGAGAGTAAGTAGATGAGATATGAATCACTTGCAGCGTAGACAATAATCCATCATCAGGCGATTGCGAGCCATCCCGAATCGACAACAAAAGCTTATGTGAGTACAGCGCTCAGCAACGAATTCCGAGGTAGCAACCACGTTCTCAGATGCTGGGCGGTCTTTCCTGGTTCGCGGTCCCTTGGGTCTTTGCCTCTTGTCTCGGACTGAGTGCCAGGGCACTGCTCAACAATGTGAGGACCATCTGGTAAATGTGATCCGTCACTGACGTTGAATGCTCCAGCCTAATTTCCCAACGTATCCTTCCCCGCTGTCGCCGACTCAGTCGAGCGCAGGGCTCGCTGCACCGGCAGCAGCCGTTGTCCTTATGGGAAAGGGCGGCGCGATTGCTGTTCTGCTCGTTGTTTTGTGAGTGGAAAAAAAAACTTCCTATGTGAAGTGGGTTGGTCAACTCTGTCAAGTATGGCCGTCACGTCTGCTGCAAGTGCTGAACTCATTGGGGTATCGAGTCTCTTGTGAGTGTGGCAAATTTAAAAGGTAAACGCCGCTCATTGTTCTCGGTATGCTGGCAGCTCATACGAGTGCGGATATACATACTCTATTTTCTGCTTTCGTTGATTCTGACGTGCGTTAGTATATATCGAACCTATTTCCGACCAAATGCAACGGGCGAAGAGATCGTCAGAGTATCCCATTATTTTATCTGCTTCTGGGCTGTTTGGATGGGGTGCTGGGCTTCCATTGTAAGGTGCTTTGTTCTCCGATCATGTAGTAGCTGATGCACGTTCTAGCTCAATGCCGGAAACATCAATTTAGGATGGGTGAGATTTGCGTTGGTGTTTCGAGTTTCGAGTTTCGCGCTGACGGCGTTCTACTTAGCTCTTTTATGTACAGTAAGATTGTTCTCATACTCCGCGGGCGCAACTTATTTGATCGTTCTAGGGGTGTCATCCTCAGCCCTGCAGTCATACCGATCGCACTTACAGTTTCGTGGTCCAAGCTGACACGTGCAGGTGTATTCTGTGGAGCAATCGGCGGAGCCTGCCTAGGGATGCTAGCATGGATGATCGGTTGCTGGAAGATATATGGTACGTTTTTGTTCTGGTTCTGCGTTCCCAGCCAATCGTGAAGTACGACAGGACAAATCAATATCCCCAATCTTGCGGACCCTTATTCCGCTGTCTGCAGTGGACTTACGGGCCTTCTCTTTTCGGGAATACTTACCGTGTCCGTGTCTCTGATGAGTACGTTGGCTGTCAAATCAGATCCATGTAATTTTTGTGAAGCGGTGGTACAGGCCCAGCAGACTATGACTTTTCCGCAACGCGAGCGATTGCAATGTTGGACGATCACATTGATGTGCACGAAGAGTCCGAACACAACTCCAAGAAGGCCGGCACGTCTCCTGACCCTGAGAAACAGTCAAAGAAAGGCTTTTTGGGTGATCCGGTTGGCGTATCAAAAGACGATGAAGAGCGAATGGCGTCACTCAAGCGCGTTTTTAAGAAGGCATTCATCTACTCGACCGTTTTCACGGTTGTAGTGGCCATCATCGGTAAGTTCTTCCACCCTAGAATGATTTTTTGTTTACGTTCTGTCAGTGCCTTTGCCGATGTTTTTCTCGCACTATGTATTTAGTCTGGAGTTTTACACGTTCTGGACCGCTTGTTCGATGTATGTTCCGTTTGTTTCAACTTGAGGCAGTCCATTGATCTTGATGACACAGTATCTGGGCATTCGCGAGCGGAACATTTTGCATTATCCTACCGCTGTGGGAATCGCGCAAGGAGATGGCGACGATATTGAAGGCAGCCATATCTCGTACTAGCACTGGACCTTTGAGACAATTGAGTTCGGGGTAATATTGGGCCGCCTTCTCAGGGGATCAAAGCTGTATCGTAAGACAATAGGGACAATAGAGAACATGTGACCATATTAGGCAAGTGTCGGGGGTTGATTTCCTTTTCAAGGCAAGACTTCAACGAGGTATGACCCATCGCATCCCTCCCACTCTTTTGTCTTTGACCAACTGGGCCATGCCGCACGCCACTCGCGATAGAATGCAACGTATTTATGATGCAGGTTCCGCAACCTCCAGCTTTAGCCCGGTTGCAGGTCACCCCACCGTATTCGCATCACTCCACAGTCATGAGTCCTTTTCCCAATATCTGGGCACCAAACCAAGGCGGTTCAACCACTCACATACCTGCAGAGGACCTGCAACTACGCGTGCATGTGTCCAGGGAATCAGAGGCGACCGTGACCCCTACCCTAGATGCCAGAACGAGCAGTACACACACGCTATCACCACCCCCTTTGCATCACTCGCCGAGACAACTCAACGACGATGCGTTGGGTGATTTCTTTGGGGGACGACGGGCCCATCGCACGCGGACACAACACCGTGCGCCCCCCCCTTATTCACAAGACTGGGACGGCGAGAAGCTTCCCGGGTATACCTCATCCTCCAATTTCGAGATGGAAACGGTTGCGCGACACATGTTCAAATACGGATTCTGTACGTTTTGCGTCTGCAACACCAACTTGGACTTTTTGCTCACGGTTTGGTTCGCTCAGTCTTTCCCGTCTTTTGGGCTATCGGCGTCTACTTTTTGTTTGTACCGATACGCGTGAGTGCGGATTGGCAGTCAGACAAAACGGAGGAGGAAAAGGAGAAGATACTGTCCGAGATGAAAGAGACGGAAAAGAAATGGGCCAAGCGTTGTTTATGGGCCCTTGTCTCGTTTTTTGTGTGTCTCGTTATTCTGATTGTCGCAGTGGTGCTCTCGAGGCATTGAGGTGGCTGGTCCTCCGATCTTTCTCTATCTGTTACGTCCCTTGACGCTCCTTTTGTTCCAAGATTACGATGTATGTTAGATTGTTTGCATTTTATACTGCTACATTACTTGTATGTTGTATCTACCGGCACGTGATGACTGCGAGAGTCACTTACATAACCTCCATGATATCCCGATCATCACTATCACTCGTCTCCATCTTCCGTCGTGTCGAGTCTTTTCATCTCCACGCCGCATCAATTGCTCGGGGTCTGATCAGCCTGTAGGTGAGAACGTTCATGCCACGATGGTAAACTGTAAGCAGGAGAGTACCCTTGCTGAATCCAAATCCTCATCTCTGTCTGCCACCAGTTGCCGAACTGAAAGCGAAAGCCGAAAAAGCCAAAGATGTCAGCGTCACCAAGGTGACGAACACGCGCGACCGCTTTTCCAGCGTACCCTCCTCCAAAACCAACTGGGACCCAAACTGGAAACGGGGACCTCCGCCACCTTCGACGGCTTCGCCGCGTGTATCGACGAGTGGTCCTCCGCCTCCGCCGTTGAGATCCCGGCCTGACGTCATCTCGTCGGGCACGGCGGTGGTCCCTCGCACGTCGCGGCCAACCGATGACCTGCCTGCGCCACCTCCCTATTCGCCACCTCCCCCGCCCACGCGTGCTGCGAGTGGATATCCACCTAGCCACCGAGAATCGTCGCACGACAAAATTGACTGGGCAAATCTGAACCTAGAGGACAAAGAAGAGTTCTTTGGGTGGTTGGACGAATTCTTTTCGCGGTATCTCAAGATCGAGCTAAGTCCCAGAGAGCGGAGATCAGTGCCATCGTCTGTGTCCGCAGCGCTTCCTGTGACCAGACTGCCGAATACCAGGGCTCCGGTAAGCGCGTGCTATCGGTTTGTTGAGATCTGGGTTATGATAAACGTCATCGTAGCCAACGGTCAACATGGCGACGCGACCGCAAGTTTGATAGTGCGTTTGTGAATCGCAAAATGATGATGGATATCTACCTCCCTGAGGTACATATACATACGCAAGATACCGACCCATAAATTAACCAAAGATTGATGCAGTGGGACGTAATAGTAGCGAGGTCTAGGATGAGGGAGATGATGATATGAAGATGATGAAATAGAAGCCGTGAACGATACCCCATGTCTCCATGTCAGGCATCTCGTGTACGTGATGGTCAGTTAATGCGGCGTTCGTTCGCAATCTGGATGTGACATTTGAAACAAGTTCTGTATTCTCCGGTTCTCGGTTACGACCTGAGATAAAGGAGGTGAGGATTCGAATTATAGGGGCAGGGTAAGGGGACGAACGGCAGGGCAACCACAGTTGAGAGCGGTCCTGTGCATATGAGATTTGCTTGTCTTGCATCTCTGAGAGTTGCAGTCCGCAACCTCGCCGGTGAAGTAGCGCCCATGAAAGTGCTGTCAATGAGGACCCCCGTGGTCATTACAGCATGTACTATGTTGGCTGCCACGTATGTGAAACTTACGCCGCATCCTCTGTAATAGTCCCCTACGCTGTTCATGTTTATTATGTCATGAGCAATGCATCAATGAGTTTGAAGGAAGAAACGTACACTTCGTGTTGGCACATGGTGGACGATGGGTGAGTCGTTAACCGAAAGACTTGGCGTAGAGCCGCTGCGGAAAGTACGAATAGCCGGGTAGGACGAGGTTTTATATCTCCTGGGCCCAATGCCAAGCGGTTGTGGAATTGTGGCAAGTGGGGCAAATGTCAGTGGATTGGTCAGGGATGGTCAGGGATCCGGGACAGCCCACACGATATCAACACAGTCGCATTATATGTTTCTTGACGGGCTGAAGTCTTTATATGTTTTTTTTTCTTCTCTCTTCTTTTATCCTTATTTCACGCTCATATACCCCAGGTACGTCATTTCGTCAGCTCGGCGCCGGTGAGCCTTAAGCTTCGGATCAAACGCCGCATGTCGATAAAATCTTATCTCATCGTGGCAACGGGAAAGGTACATGCAAAAATAACAATTACGCACGGCCATACAGAACGCGGGCATTTCAACCATGGTAACGAGAGCACGAAGCAGGGCACAGTGCTCGGGCGGAGCAAGACCCATTGCTCCAAATGGCCTAGAGGGACGACGGAATACCCAATGTTTTCCCGGGGCGTAGGGGGTATATGTCTGGGTTCAAACGAACACCCAAGTGAATTTCCACGGCCATCCAATCGTAGCAACCAAGGATAGCTACATCCAGGTCGTTCGGTACCCGCACGCAGAGTAGGTGGGTAGCTCGCGACCGAATCGTCGAAACGACACAAGCGCCGCAGACAGCGGGGACCCGAATAACATCTCAGCCTCGAGGAAGGTGCGAGATAGTCGGAGAAAAAAGAAGTCGTTTCGATGCAGCCTTCCATTGACGTATTTGGCTGCGCGCACAGCGGAAACAGTCGACTGAGATGTCGGGAGAGGTCCACCTCTGCCACGTGGCTGAATGAGCGCCAGGTGTGGCAGCCAATCGACTCCCTTGCAAGTTTCAGCTAGGCTCAATGATCTTCGATGGGAGGGTAGAGGGCGGAGGGTTGAGGGTTGAGATAGTCGCATACGCTGTGCACGTTCCAGGGACCCGAACGGTGGACAGTACATGCCGCAACTTCATGCCCTCGTGAATAATCAAGGGCACAAATTTTACACAGCAACCGTCAACCCCGCTGGGTTTCTCCACCCGTGTTCAACGAGGTCATGGGATATGAGGCGGAGAAGGGCCTTATCATGTAACGCAGATCCCAATTGATTGTGCCTCTGTCTCGTCACCGCAGTACTGTCAATGACCAGTCAACGCGGAGACATGGCACATACCATGGCAATCCGTCAGAGAACGTGTAACCGGCAGGACCTCGCGTCGACTGCAGGCAACGACGCCTTTTACGAGCTTGACAATGAATAAAAACGCAATGCTGTGTTGGGTTCCTCAAGGAAGCGATTACGACTATCAACCTCCACTCAAGCCGAGTCGAGCCTCCTTCCAAATGAACGGTCTCCCCAACCAGCTATATGGCTGCGGACAGAAGCATCAGTCCCTGGATCACCTCGAGGTACTTAGTTGATTCAGAAAAGGTGCGTGTACGCCCATGCTTTTTTCTTCAGTTCCCACATCGCAGCATCAGGGTCCTCCAACCGGACGCGAACAACCTAATCGCTTCGGTTGAACTCGACGTGGTCTAGTATCGTTGCCCGAAATAGGACAGCCCTGCGGAATAATTTTCACCAGTTCACAATGCAGGGTTCATTCTTTCCACTTTTGCCAACTCATCAGCGCCCAGTTGCACCTGGGGTACCATCGATGTGACTGCATCGTGTTTGACGCGAGTTCTGGCCATCGATATCGTGATCTCCATCCGAGCATATGGCCCTTTGAGTCACACGCGGCAAGGTATAAAGTGACGACAATGCGCGCATTAGCGAACCTCACTCTTCGTCCACACTACTTCCATCATCATGTCCTTCCGCAAGTCTTCACATCAGAAACATGCTTCCCTTGTTGGTCTCAACAAAGGTTCACCCTTGTCCGCTTCCACAGAGTATGCATCTCGGTCATTTGTGACGGACCAGAGGACGAGGACGCTATCCGAGTATGGTAGCAGACCTGTCACCCCGATGATAGTGGAATCCCGTACTGTGATCCAAAAGGAAGAGTGGCTCGAAGCAGCTCGCAGAAGCACCGAACACTTCAGAAAACATGGCTCTCCAGTTCCTCTGGTTTGGGTATGTCTTATCCTCATGTCTGTGATCTCGAACCCATGTTTGATACCAACATCCAGGTCCTGACCGAGGGTAACGAGATCCCAGACAACGCCGTTCCCTTCGGGGAAGACCGCAATGGCTGTACCTTGTACATCGCCCGTGCTCTCCTGGAGGGTAGTCTTCGTGAGTAGTTGGTGACCGGACTAGGTAGCCGGTGAATCATGACCTTGATCCCTAGACATTGGTAAAGCGAGTCCCCAGTTCGCCGGAGCCGTGATTGGATATGCTGGTAAAGAGCACATAGTATGCACATCTTGTGTCTACCGAAGAACTCGCGCTGACTTTGGCCACAGATCGCCAACTATGAAGTACTTGTTTGCGCTTCACAGCTTCGCTGGGGCTTCTCTCCTGCAGAACCTGAAGGACTTCTTGCTCAGGGTACAGTCGTCCTTGCTCAGCAGCGCGCACCAAGAACATCGCACAAATCGAAACTCCGCGATGCCGAGGTGGACATACTCAACACAACCCTTGTTGAGAGTGATATACCGCGATTCATTCCTGAAGGTTTCAATGCCTCGCCAGACAGAGAGGTCGGTCTTAGAAGATTGGCGTGCGTATCTTTAACTGTCCATTTCCATTATGTTGATCCATTACAAGTGAGATCAAGACTGTCATCGTCGTCGACGATTCAATGTCTGCAAGTAAAATTTTTTGACGGTTTTAGGCAACCCGTTGACTCTCTGTACTAGTTGCAGGAGGGTAACCTCTGGGAGCAAGCCCGGGAAGCTCTCGCTGGGATTGTGGAGATTGCCAACCAATACGGATCCAAAGGCGCTGATATCCACTTCATGCATGGTGATGACTATGCTCCCAACATGCAGGTGATTGACTTCCGTCGCTTCATAGGGCATTGATTAAAATAATTGTCATGTAGGTGAGGTCAGAGGTGATTGCCTTGTTCAACCGAATCTTGCCCGAAGGCATGTGTCATTTATATGCACGGGCGATGATGTTGTCCTAATCGAGTCCCCAGGCGAAGACACCCCGACTGGTGCGAAGCTCGGCCAGATCATTAACCATTACCTGCCTCTTATTGAGCACGAGCGCTCTACTCATGAGCCGATTACAATTTTGGTGATCACTGATGGTCTCCCAAGTAAGTTGCGGTTTCATATGTAGCCGGTTCTTGCACAACTTACGTGCACAGCCGACCAAGCGGATCTCGAGAGAGTTATCGTTGATGCGGCGCATCGTCTTGACCGTCATCACGTCAAGCATGATATGTTCGGGATTCAATTCGTGCAAATCGGGACAGACCCAGCTGCTGCCGAACTACTGCACACACTCGATGACCACCTCGTCAGTCGTTATAGGATCAGGGTACATCACTCCATTTATTGCGTATGGGATGATCGCTCAACCCTTGACAGGATATAGTTGATAGCACTCCGTATGATCCTACGCAGGGTGCATTTGACACGGAATACATGCTGAAGATCCTTCTTGGGGGTCTCCACCAGGATCTAGACCGCGCCGGATCCACATTGCTGTCCCCTCTGGGCCATTCGCCGCGTACATATGAGAGATCACCGCGCGGTCTGACCGCCAAGCTTGGAAGTAATAGTCCTCGTATTGCGACCTTGGCACCTAGGCCCGGCTACTGAGTTGCGTTGCACCAAACATGATCTAGTTTTGTTGGATTGGTGTACAATACCCTTTGTTCTAGGCTAGCTAGTGTACAGCTTGTAAAACGCTGTTCTGATCAAGCTGCTCGCTCAGGCTGGGGGTGCGCCTTTGCATCTAATAACTTGGAGTGACACCATCCCCGCCTCTGCTCCTCATGGGCTCGTCGTCGTCGTCGTCTCATTACACAGGCTGACGAATAGTTTCAAATCTGTCCCCCGTTCTGGGCAGTTCTGGACGTCTCTGAGTAAGACGTACCCCCTGGACAGATACCAAAACTGGGTCCCAAGAACATGGTTTGCAATAATTTTCCCACGCTCATCGCCCATTACCTTGAGCGATGGCCAGCCGCGTAGGCATCGCTAGCTCCGCTGCGACGTTGCTCTCAAACGCCGTCGACAACGCCGACGACGACTTTGATCTGATGAGCAACTTTTCCGCAAACGACGACCTTCGCCCTTCCTCGCAGACCCTCCCTGCCCAGTCGCGTTCCCCGTACCTCCATCCGACGCACCAGGCGACGGCATCGACCTCCACCTTTAACAACAACCTCCACCATCCCAGTTCAGCCGTTCCTGCGCAGTCGGAGTCGTCGTCCTCCACACCGACCCCTACCGCGCCAGGGACGCCTCGTATCGCTGCATCACGAAAGCCATCATCACTTCGGCATGTCTCCAACGCTCCTGGTGCAGAGCCAGCCCAGTCCATCAAACGCCGCCAGTCGTCCCCATCTGCAAAAGATGGCAGAAACAATCGCAGCGCACGCGAGCAGCGGATTCGTACAAACCCTCGACTGCCTCACAGTGACGATGTCCCCATCGCGCCTGCTACTGCCATGTATTGGTCACGTGCATCCGTCCATGGCACAATGCCAATGCGCAACATGCGCGCGCATACCGTCACCCTCGTCGATAACGTCGCCTGGTTGTTTGGCGGTTGCGATGACAAGGGTTGTTGGAAAGATATATATTGCTTCGATACAGGTAACTCCCCATCTTACCCTGCCCCAGTCCCAGTCCCGCTCATACATCGGGAATTAGATACGATGCAGTGGTCTCATCCGGAGACCTTGGGCGACGTCCCACCCCCCTGCCGCGCACATACTGCAACTCTGGTCGACCGTAAAATCGTCATCTTTGGTGGTGGACAAGGCCCTGTGTATTATGACTCCACCTATATCCTAGATACGACCACCAGGCGGTGGTTTGCTCCCACCTTTCCGGCCCAGTCGCAACCTCTGCCCCCAGATGCGGATCCTGTCCATCCGGCACCGAGACGTGCGCATACAGCGGTGTTGTACACCGGCAAAGTGTATGTTTTTGGAGGGGGGAATGGTTTGACGGCACTCAATGACTTGTGGGCGCTTGATGTATCTCGTTTGGACACCTCGCTCCGCGGTGCTGGTAGTGGGGGCTTGAAATGGACCTTGGTTAAAACAAAAGGCAATCCTCCAGCGCCAAGAGGCTATCATACCGCCAACTTGGTCGGAAACGTCATGGTTGTTGTGGGCGGGAGTGATGGTCGGGAGTGCTTCTCGGACGTCTGGTGCTTGAATTTGGGTACGGTGCACTCCTGAATGCTCTTTCTCGCTCCCTGAACGATGGTTGGCTGTTGACGTAGATTCGCTGGTCTGGACGCGGGTGTCGCTGACGTTATCACATCGTCGATTATCGCATACCTCGACGCAGGTCGGGTCATATCTTTTCATCGTCGGCGGTCACGATGGGACGGCTTATAGCTCTGAGATTCTTCTCTACAACCTTGGTGCGTCTTTTGCCTGGACAGCTGGTTGACCGTATGTTGAACAACATTCTCTGTTCATTCTTTCTAGTGAGCCTTCAGTACGAACCTCGCGCAGTGTGCGGTAAGCCACCGACCGCGAGGGGATACCACGTGACCATTATTGCAGACAGCAGGCTGTTTGTTTTTGGAGGGGTCAGTTCCGTCTCTGTTTGTCTATTGCTAGCCTCAAGCTTATCAGATGAACCAGTTCAATGGGCATGATGTTTTTGACGACGTACACGTCCTCGATCTCGCTGGAGCAGCATACCTACCGCAAGTGATGAGCTTCCGGATAGATGTCTAGTGAGGTGACTTGACGTTCCATATCATTTTCTGGGTTCAAAATTCTACTTCCGTCTTGGCTTTCTTCGCTTTAGGTCGTCTATTCTCGCGCCTCTCGTTGATCGCATGAGGGCTCATACACCCGAACACCGTTGCATTTTAGTTGGGTCATTTCTCTTTCTCCTTCGTAGAGTCTATACATCATACCTTAATTATACATCTCGCTCACCATATTCACGACATATACACATACCCATAGGTTTTATCCATTTTATTTGTACCTGAGGGATCTGGAAATGACAATACACACGAATGTTTTGGTGACACGAATCATTGAAATCCTTCGTAGCCTGGCTGAGTCCATTGGTTCATACCCATCCCGTTCATACCTCCCATCATGCTTCCCATCCCAACATTGCCCATGCCCATCCCGTTCATCATCATCCCGTCGCCCATTCCACCTTCCCACACCACTCCCTCCGGGTTTTCACTACCCATCCACATGGATCCGAGGCCTAATTGGCCCATTGCTCCTTGTCCCGGGGAATGGAATGGAGCACCCGCCATTCCGTCCATATTCATCCCCATCATTGGCATATTCATATTCCCCATGCCCATCCCAGCCATATTCATGTTCACATTCATTCCCATTCCCGGCCATCCGCTCATTTCCACTGGCATCCCCACCCCGATACCCATGCCACCCATACCCATTCCCATCATCGGTGACACTAGCATCTGGTTCTGCGCCGCCTGATTTTGAGGTATGTTTGGTCGCCCGGGCCGAGGGGGTCCCAAGGCGACACTGACCCCGCCGCTGACACCTACGCCGACGCCACCGCTGACACCACCCCCACCTGGGAGAGAACCGGATCGGACGGGCGATTTCGGGCGCAAGGTTTCAATCTCCTGCGTGTTGGGTACGACCCACCTTCCGCCGCCGAGCGCGGCGAGTTTCTTGGTGATTTCCTCCCACCCGTCTTTTTCCCATGGTCGAGCGCCATCGGGAATACACGGTGCGCGGTCGCGGGCGAACTCGGGTATGTGTTCGTGTTCGCCATCTGCAAGTACGGTTACCCAGCCTCGCCGTAGAGAGGATCGAGCCCGGCCAAAAATTTCTAGCCGGCGTGTTCCGAGGCAAAAGTTTTCAATGAGGGCGTACATCTCTGGGGGCTTGCGCGTGGGATCTGAGGGATCACCCTCCCATATGATCACGTCCGTATCTGGCAACGGCGAAGGATGAATACACGGCAATCGAGTCATTTATGCGGTGATGGCCACGTACCAACGTTGCAGTGCACGAACCAGCTATCGGTGGATCGTCGTACGGTACCTTTGATACCCATCAAACAATGTTGCTTGGTTCGGGTTAACAAGGACGTCGTGGGCGGATCTGTCTATGGAGGTGGCATATCAATGGAGAGGATTAAGGGAAACAAGCGGGGATGTCGGTGCGAAGACTCACGCCAGGGCCGCGATTGGAGTGGACGTTGGTCTTGACCCAGACGACGTCCTCGCATCTTCTGTAGCCCCATTTTGCGAGGACTTCGCGACCCCGCTCGAGGCCCTCGCCTGCGCCGCTACCGACCCACATGAAGACGAAGGACGGATCCGCGGCGAGGGAGGGTATTGGAAATTCTTGGAGTTCGTCCCAGCCGAATGAAGACGAGAAGGGAGGGTCGAGGAGGATGACGTCGAATTTACATGGGTGTAGTGAAGGGAGGTGTTGCAATGGTAGATAGCACGACGGGCCAGCATGCGTATCGACGGACTCTTTCTTGAGATTGAGCAAACGCTGTTGTTTGGGGTATCTGTGCAACATTCGGACGCACGGAAAACAAAGGGGAGGGGGTGAAACGCATTCGGAGACGTGTCAACGAGCGGGACTTACTCTTCGAAGCGTCGTTCGAGTTCTGCGCCGACGACCCAGTTCTGGGGCCATTCACCGCTGTCGACGTACCTCTGAGAGTAGTCATTACGGATCGTCTCTTCCTCGGGGACATAATTAGGGTAGCGTGCGAGTCGTGCGCGTTTGGCGGGTGGAAGGTCTAGTCTTTGAGGAGGTCTCGGACGTGGTGCGAGCAGAGGTGATGAAGGGGGTGATGGCGATGGAGACGGCGATGGCGAGGGAATGAGTGGAAGGTTGAGGAGATCTTGGGGTGGTGAAGGGAGCGCGCGGATTTGACGACGGTTGTTTCGCTGGGCGTCGCGGACGTTGGCGACGAGGTCGACGTGTGTGGTGAGGAGGTCTTCTGCAGAGACGAGCACGTCGGCCGTGGAGAGTGTCATGGCGGGGGGACCAGGAAAGTTTCCTATCTCGGACGACCACTTGCCATGGGGAAAACGACCAAGGCGACCCGCAAATTTGCCTCGAGCGGTCAGCTCAAAAAGACGATCCAGTCGAGAAAGAAGCACCAAAAGATCAAGAAGAAAATCGAGAGCAGACGCGGGGCAAAAGGAAAAGGAAAACCAACGGTACAAGACGACGGCGGCGACAACGAACGGGATGACGAAGAAGAAGAGGGCGACGAGAAAACCAAGTTCGTACATCATTCGTGCTACTACTATTATCCTGTACTAATGTGCCTTTCGTAGCGTCAAGGGGATGACGGTGGATGACTTGCTCGGAGCTGGATTCATGGAAAACGGTTCTGACGATGGAAACGTATGGCACAGACCATACATTGACTACTGACACTGATGATGCCTGCGTTTCACAGATGAGCATGGACCAAGACGATTCTGATGGAGAAGAGGACGAGGAGGAGGACATTGCAGATGACGAGTCTTTTGCTTCAGTCGATGATTTGGAAGGTATGTCTTTCGGGCGACTTGATTGTCTATTGCAAACACTGTACTGCAGACGATGGTGTCGCGCACATGCACGAACTTTCCAAGCTGGCGGAAAAAGACCCCGAGTTCTACAAATACCTTCAAGAACATGACAAGGAATTACTGGAGTTTGATCCCGAAGACGCGGTTGATGATGAGAACGGGGAAGAGGAAGATGTCGAAATGGACAGCGAGACGTTACCCATCCTCACAAAAGACATCCTACGTGGATGGCAGAAGGCTCTGCTCGATGCAAGTTCCCCCCCTGCG